>JAJONR010000853.1:0-95256 GCA_029582245.1 Solanum etuberosum
GAAAGAATCTTGAATGGGGTCTTCTACTTTGATTTTTCCTTAGGGTTTTGTCTTAGGGTTTGAGATAGAAGAGAATGATGGATTAAAAGATGAAAATCTGATTGTTTTGAGCCTTTTATTAGTCAAGAAATTCGTTTAGGGTTTTCTTGCAGGTAAAAAAACAAAAACAACCCTTTTTAATGTTTTCCCGTCGGCTAATTCGTAACAGCACTGTATAAGTTGCTAAAATAGTCATAACTTTTTACTCAGAAATTGGATTGACACGAAATTGGTGGCGTTGGAAAGTAAATTCAAATACATTTAACTGGATAGGTTAGGGGTCACGTAACTCTTTATATTCTAAGAGATATAGTCATTTGAATTTGACCCAAGTAGAATCTTACATCAAAACTTAATTGATAAGGAAACTTCAAGAACACTTATCAGGAACTTAAATCCTTAAATTTCAAGAAAGAAAATTACGCTGAATAAATCTTGATTGGCGTGTGGGTGAACGAACCCAACACTATGGAAGCTTACATATCTCTTAGGGATCAAACCCATGGCGAAAATCCGCAACAAAACTCAAGAACCTCGACGAATGCTTTGATTCTCTCCTCTTTTCTCTACTTTTCTCTTCTTAAACTCTCAACTAAAACCCTAGGCGTATATTAGGATTATAAAACTGAACCTAATAGGATTAGACCCTTAAAATCTTACTGAAAACCAATTAAATCTGATTTGGTAAGGAAAAGACCAAAGTACCCCTTACTATTTTCGGGTAACTTTCCTTAACTGGACAGCCTGACTTCAAAAGGGAATAACTCACTCATCAGACCTCGAAACTTATCAAATTCAGTGGCGTTGGAAAGATAATTCAAAGGCCTTTCATTAGCTATCTTGTAGTCCGCCTAACTCATCCTGTACGGATAGTTATGGTCATTTGAAGTTGACCCAAAACTGATAACTTAAGCATAACTTGCAAAATTTCAGATTTTGCTATTTCCAATTTAGTTCTTTTTGGAACTCAAGGTGCTACATCTTGTGGCCTTAAAACTTAAGAAATTTTAAATTCCTCGGTAACATCCTACTCACAACGAAGGATGTTTCGAGTCTTAGCTCAAAAAATTTCTGGTGTGTTACATCTACGAGCATTCCCACGGCTCGTGTGGTGGTCTACGGCCTGTTAAGGGTCCTGTGGTCACCAACTTCTGGGTGGGTGTGAACCACGGGCAGGTTGACAGACCGTGGTCCCTTTCACAGTCCGTAAACCCTGCCGTGGTTCACCAAAATCTATTGTTTTCTGCTGCAAAGTCCAAGTCTGATTTCTGAGGTCTTATAGGAGTTGAGAATTGATAACTTGGAACATATTGAAGCTCAAATTCCATTACACTTTGTAAGTTAGAAAAGATCTTTCCTCCTTCATTTTTTGATGTCATGGTTCTTTTACATAATCATTTAGCTACTGAAGCTAAGATTGATGGACTGATTCATTATCGATTGATGTATCCTGTGGAATGATGGGTATATTTTCTAAAATCTTTCATTGGTAATAGGGCATGTCCTGAAGGTTCTATTGCAAAGGGCTACATTGCAAATGATTGTATGACCTTATTTTCAAGGTATCTACATCGAATTGACACAAAATTTAATCAGCCTAAATGAAATTATGATGGGGGTTTAAAGCAATCTAATGGAGGTTTATCACTATTCTGTCAACCCAGAAAAACTTTGGGAGCTAAAACTCCATTTGAGCTTGAAGCAGATGAATTAGAACAAGCACACATATACATACTAAAGAATTGTGATGAAGTCTTTCCATATCTCGAGTGTGGAGATTTATTTCATATCTTCTCATTATTATTTCCGTAGAATTATTTATTTTTTATATGAAATTTATGGTTCACTTCTATTTTTTAAAGAGTTTGCACAAACTCATGACAATGCTCGCCACTTGTCTGATGTAGAATGGAATCGACAATTTATTGAATGTTTTAAAGATAGGGTGAGTAATATATAAACATAAAAATTGATATTTTAATATTGTAATACTCATTATAAAGTAATCATCCTAATCTTGATGATAGGTTGCACAATTGCATAAAGGAGATTGTCGTCGTATCATAGAAGATCTGCTCTCGCTTTCACGCGGTCTTACACGATATTCGACGCATTCTAATGGTTACATTGTTAATGGATATAGATTTCATGTAGAAGATTACGATAAAAAGTTAAGGACTCAAAATTATGGTGTCTTTGTATTGGGCGAGAATGATAAAGAGAGTGAAAACCTTGATTACTATGGAATTTTAACAGATATGATTGAATTGCAATTCGTCATGGATAGAAGAGTGATTTTATTTCGTTGTAATTGGTTTGATGTGTATAATGAAATAAAAGTAGTTAAGAAAGATGAGTATGTTTTCGTGAGTGTTAATCCAGATAGATTCTTGAAAATAAATGAGCCATTTCTTTTAGCGGACCAAGCATCTCAAGTGTTTTATGCTAATGATGATTCCAACAAAGGTTGGCAAGTAGTAAGGAACACTCAACCTCGTGATTCCTATGAGATCATGGAACAAATGGATGATTATATTGTAGAGTTAGTAAGTGCTTCACAAAAGAAATATAAAATAACTAATGAGGTGAAATATATTTTTATGAATTAATATATTCACTGTTACACTTTACAATGACATGATTTCTTTTATTCCTACATTGTCTTAAATTTTTTCTTATTATTTTTTATTTTTTGCTCTTTTTGCAGGTTCAAGATGAAACCATTGAAGACTGAAAATGAGGCTGACTCATCTATGAAGAGTACTATCAGATATACATTTTTCGTGCCTGGTAATATTGGAAAGGGACAAGGATGAGGGCTTAAATCTTTGGCTGAGAGAAGAAACTTGTCAACTAAGAGTTTTGTGTCTCAATCTAGTGATCTGGTTAATGAGTACATCCAAGAAATTGAAACAGGTAATATATTTTAAATAAACTCTCCAGAATTGATATTAATAGCTCATTGTGTATTCTTTAACTTAAGAACCATCTTCTTGTTCTTTTAATTCTTTTAACCTATTCTTTTACATGTGATTCTAAATTATTAAATCTCTTATTTATCTCAAATGTGTTATTCAATATTGAAATGACTAGGTGCCACAGTTGTATAAACTTAAGTGACAAAGCAGGTTGTGACGATAATGTGTTTTTTTACTTAAAACGAGAAGCGAAATGTATCATACTTTTATCACTTTTCTTCCCTAAAGCTAGTCGACAGTGAAAAGTGATCCCTTGTTATTTTTTTCTATATAATGCTCTGTTTTTTTTCTGTCTCAAAATCTAATCTTCTCTTTGAGCCGTTGTTATTTCTTACAGCTTCTCCCTTTCAAAAGGAATATTCTAAAGTATTAATAATATGATTTGTTTTCTCCATGTTATGTAGGGAAGGGTCGAGGACAAGGACTTACAAACTCTACTTTGTTTACTAGTCAAGGAATGACAATGATACCTATGAACTCCATCGATCTTGAGAAAGAGAACAAGCAAATTAACCCTTCAGCTCATGCATCGACTAATCTAGGTAAGGAATACACCCAAGAAGTCGAGACAAGTAAGATTTTTGGAAATCTGCTATGTTTTCAAATAAAAGTTCCAAGTTTGTCTGTAATACCTTTGAACAATTTTCAATTCCTTACTTTCCAGATGTAGCACATCGTAGCTCCCCAAAAACCAACCACCACTTCCGTCTTAAACTTCTTCTAGTTAAAGAAGAGGATGAAACATGCTTGATATGCTGAAACATGTATTCATATTTTCACACCTCCAACTTATGTGCACAATAAAATTAGAATTAACACTATCTTACTTTTATAAATCTCACAGATTTTTCCTATTTGATGGATGCATCCATTTTTTTCTCTGCTTTGTATTACTATTTCAATTTCTCTATTACGCTATGGTTTTTTTTTCTGTTTAACAATGTAATCTTCTCTGCAAGTACTTGTCAATTTTTTCAGCTTCTTGCTCTCTGAAACACTATGCTAAAGTATTGGTAATATGATGTGATTTCTCCAGGATATATAGGGAAGAGGCGAGGACAAGGACTTAAAAGCTATACTTTGTCTACTAGTCAAGGAATGGGAATGAAACATAACAACTACATGAATTCTGAATCTGAGGTGGGATGTATCAACAAGAGTGCTCTTTATGCTAATCAACATATTAAAATTCCTTCTAAGCACAAGAGCAAATTCGACCATGTCGTATAGTCAAGAAATGCAAATAATGGATAAATGGATTCTTGAGAAATAGGATATGCAAACTAATATTCCATTTCCTCCATCTATTGATCAAGTTATGGAACACTCTCAAACAACTGAAAATGGTACGATATTTTCATTCTGTATCTTATTAATTTGTAAACCTGAATTTGATTGCTATAGTTTTTACTAAATTATGCACCGTAAGTTCATCTAATCCTACAAAGGTAAGAAGAGTTCGAGGGAGTAACATGTGCAAAGAGGTTGCTTCACTTGAAAATGGAGAAAAGCTAAAAGTAACATTTTACAATAATCGAACTGTTGGAACAAATAGCAAATTGTTTTCGAGGCATTTGGGAAAAATTGTTCGTGACCGTAATATATGTCCGTTGGGAGTAACCTCGTTGAGTGATATTAAGCAAGAAAAGTTAAGTCACATGTGGGCAGCTGTCGAGGTAACAAATTTAAACTCCATTCAAATCTTTCATTAACATAAGTTTCACATCATTCTCATGTGTTATTGAAATCTTATGTACTCGAGATATCGAATAGAAAAGTGCCATGGTACCTCTATCTAATAATATTTTCAAGGTGACAAGGATCTTTCTATAATATTGATCCAACAAATGTTTTCTTGTTCTACTGCAACAAGGATCTGTTGTAATGTTTCTCTCCTTGTTGACGTTGATCTGTATAACATGATCCAGAACTACATATGGTCCAGTATTATTAAAAGTGAGTGCTTCATCGCTTAAAGAGAGAAGCAAACGAAGAAAATTTGTATCATTTTTTTGCAGTGAAGCAAAACTATGGTAAAAACCGAGCGCTTCAGTCCCAGAAGCCAGAAGCGAGACTTCAGTAACATCGAGAAAAAACTATGTTTTGCAATATAATATTCTTATTAATAAAAGCAACAGTACCATTACATCTATATTCACAAAAGCAACAGTAACATTACATTCATGACAGTAACATTACATCTATTACATCTATTTAGTACCTCAAGTATCTTGTATGTACATTCCATTTGTATTTGCTTGCAAACTGTTCTTTGTCTTGGGACTCGTCGATTCCAGCACGCTTCATTTCTCGCGCCCCATATGTGACGATAATTGCTTCTTTGATTGTCCATCTTCCTACTTTACATACTTTCCCAGCAGCCTTTCTAGCAATTCTATTCCACCATCCACATAGTGTCTTCTTTGTTTGCAATATGCCAGACGTACTTTGCCATAGCTGATTAATTCCATGTTATCCCTTCTATAATCCCCAGCCCTCCCTCTTTGTTAGGTTTGCACAACCATTCCTAGAAAGTTACGACAAATTGCAGTGATTCTCTTCATTACTCTCTTAGGCAGTATTAGTACAGCAGACCACTAAGAATGTACTCTAATGAGGACTGAGTTTACATGTTGTACTCGACCTGCATAAGATAGGTTTTAGAAACCCATGTGTTCACTCTACTACTCATCTTGTTAATCAAATCTTCACAATCAATTGCAGAGAGCCTGTTTGCCGATATAGGGATACCCAAGTATTTAAACGGTAATTTCCCTTTCTCATACCCTATTAGTTCACTCTGTTTATTGCTTAAAAGTTAAATGAGAAGTGTTCTAAAAAGTGAGACAGGTAATCCTTAATCTTACACAATTAACATCCTAAATGAATGAGGATAGTAAAAGAACTACATCTAACGAAAATTCCTAGTCTTCTTATCTTATTTAATGTAGAACCGCTGCTTATTCTATTAGAAGCACATATCTTTTTCATTTTGTTGTCCTTTCTTGATTCTTCTCCCTTGGTAATAACTCAACTCATGTCTCGATTTTTGTAGCACAAATTTGTGGCTGTTGAAATGAATGATCATCGTGATCATATCTTGGGATGGATATGGAACAAATAGAGAGGGCACTTACATGCAAAATATGTGAAGGATAAGCCCATTCAACAGTCTCTTAAGAATATCCCAAGGGGAGTAGACAAAAAATAATGGGAATGGTTAGTAAAAGAACATTTTACTTCTGAAAGTTTTCAGGTATGTATATGGTTAAGTTTATTACTAGGCAACAACCTAGAAGTTTGTTCAGGCATTAAATGCCTTATGTTTTAATAATTTTGTTATAATTATTCTAAGTAAGCTTATCGTTTCACAAATACAGGCAAGAAGCATCAGGAATGCAAAAAACTGATCTAAGTTAAAGATGCTTCATCATATTGGTAGCAAACCTATTCGAGATATTATTTATCAAAAGGTATTGTTAAAAAACTATTTTCCTTGATGGAGTATTTATGAGGTTTAAGTTATTTGACATATTTGACTGTGATGTAAAGGGTGGGAAAATGGAAATCCACCAGATTTGGCGACTATTTTCTTTGAGACTCGTAAGAAAGATAACAAACTTGTTGAACCTGAAGCAATTGAAAAACATGTACGTTTGGTAAATTGAATAAGTTAATTGCTTGAAATTGTTAAGTGTTTTGATAGAAAATGTCCTTTTATATATATTGTAGGCTCAACTTGAGGAAATGGTTCAAAAAGATCCATCTCTATCAAGTATAGAGATTGTTGAAAAATGTTGTGGACCACAAACTCGTAACCATGTATTTGGATTTGGGAGTGGAGTAAAGGCGAAAGATTTGAAAGGTGAAACTTCTTCAAAGGCTGAACTATTGTCCGCTCTATGTTCAACTCGAGATGTTAACAAATTCTTGAATGAAGAAAACAAATCCTTGAATGATGAAAACAAATCCTTGAATGATCGCTTGTCTACCTTAGACGATGAGATGAAAGCAATAATGATTTGCTGCTCAACAATCACATGTCCCACCTACAATATCACCCGTTTCAACTGAATGACAACTGTTTTTCTGCTGACCAAGTAAGTAACAATATACCCGACTTTATTCTATTAAAAGAAGGCTTTTAATTCCTGAGATGATAGTTCTGCCTCAATCTCTCTATGATGTCCTCATCCTGTTATCGGACTAGCTTCTTCTTCATTGGTCTCTGCGGTGGTGGCTGTAGATATTTACCATCACATTAAAACATTCATCAGTAGGACTGAATTTACTTGAATTATTAGCATCCTAGCACAATTGCTAGATAAAGTTGTGGAACATACAAAAGCATAACTTTCTCATTTGGATCTTTGTTAATGGTTTGTTTTTTTTTTTTCAACTAAAAGATGAAATACCTAAATGATATCATCAAGATTCTCTTCTAGAGAAGTTACAGACTAAGCATCCAAAACCTTAAATAGGTCTCATATAAGTTAACTCCCATACATCATAGCAAACAGTAGTCCTTACGACCCAAAACTGGCAGTTCCCAGTTCCGAAGATTCGCATCCCTTATATTTATAATACTGATGGTTAGGGTATTACCATTATCAAAAACTATTTTACGCTGTCAATGGTATTGTATTCAAGTTTCAGATTTGTTTTATGGATAGAAACTATTGGGAAGCTTAAGAAAAAGTAAGTTTGAATAATGAAGGACTGTTTTACGACAATGAAAGAATCTGCTCCTATAAAGTTTTATGTATATTGTTCTTGAGTTGTAATAGTTTGCTTTGAGTTGTTCTTAATTGATTGTAGTAGAATATGGTTTGTGTTTGTAAGGGACTTCATTCAGTCAAAGAGAAGAGTTAAGAGGGTAGAGGTTGGGATTGTTGGCAACAATTCTCTACGTGTTAGAAGGGAGGTTGTAAACCTTAAATTGCTACAGTTTAGTAGAGTTTTTGGAAAAATCTTACAGAGGTGGGTCGTGGTTTTGCCTTCCTTGACCAAGGAGTTTTCTGCGCTAAAATACCTCTATTTATTCTGCTCAAAGAACATGATTCTCTGAGAACATAAGTCACAACCAAACTAAACATGATAAATCAGCTTCACTATCGTACTGGTTTAAATGATATTTGGTCATTTTAGGATTAGATTTTTTGAGTTTCAGTGCTCATATATGGTATGAAAATCAGAATTATAATTGTTGGATGAATAGAATTAATATTTGGTCATTTCAAAGCTAAAAATAGACTAAAGGATTAAGAATTTTATCATTGTTGTCTCCAGCTATAGATCAGTCATTCAACCACCCTCCCTGCATATGCCTGTGAAACCAAACATGTTGGTATATATCCTTTGACTTGGCTCCACAACCAGCACAATATTTTCATTTATTATCCATATACACTTTCTTCTCATTGCTGATTATAATACTGATCTTGGTTTGGAGTAGATCTATTATCATTGCTTTCATTTTTGTAATTACTTGTCTGCATTAGCCATGTAATCAAGTTCTGCTTGTTCTTTTTCCCGGGTCCACTACTCCATTCTTGCACGCCTCTCTTCGCTGCCATCCCTAACTGGACTTCAATCTCTCCTGCCACCGGGACTCCTACTTATACCCCTCCCAATAAGATTCTTCATTACATTTGCAGCCTGCTATTCCTCTCCAAATTGAACATAAACATTACCAACCATGTGATCAGCCAGATTGTCACAAATATTCAGGTTCTCAATCTCTTCATACTTGTTCAGTTCTTCAGACAAATCTTCATAATAATCCTCAAAATGTTTCTGGATTTTGCGAGGATCAATGGGATTTCCTTGAGCATCAACACCAGGGGTAATTGAATCAGGTCTTTGATACATATTTGAGAGGAGAATAGTAGGACTAATAGTAGGTTTCATGTGTAGCCTAGAACATCGATCACCATGATACATATTTGTGAATGCTTTGGCATCTGGTTCTAGATGATGTTTTCACACAAGAGATTTCTCCCCTGTTTTTTGTTTATGACAGTTGTTTTTGCCTAGCTTATTTTTCATTCCTGCTCGTCTCCAAAGCTATTAAGTCCATTTGTTTCTACTATGAGTCAGATTTTATGTATTTAGTTGTAAATCTTCAAAGTAGATATTGGATTCTCGGTTAATACATCTCAAAGTTTTCTAATGGATGTTTTCTTATTTTCTTGCAGCTTTTGTTGATGTTTCTGGATAATACTCGATGAAGATCGGAACTTTAAATTTTTTGCCTAGCTTTTGTTCATTCGCCAGTGCAAGATACAAGTTTAGAAGAAGTTGAAGGAGCTCATTATTAGTTTGCTACAAATTTTATGCAAAACTTGATGTCATAATCTAACACGGATGTTAGCTATTTTTTTTGGTTAAGCAAGTATTGAAACTAATATCATGGATGTGAACTAGTTTATTGTAATTAATTGCTCTGTTTACATATATCTTCTTGTCTCTGTCTCGTCTCTCTCTCTCTATATATATATATCATCTTTTTGCAGCAAAAAATTTAGTAGCAATTTGATTTTTGTTGAAATGTATTAGTGGTCAATCTAGGAAAAGAATTATTGCTGGTCTCTAAAGGTTAATCTATGAAGACCGGGGTTGTTGCTCGTCTCTATTGGATAATCTAGGCCTAGAAATGATGCTCGTCCCTAAAGCTATTCTAGGATGGGGTTGTTGATAGTCTCCAAAGCTATTATAGGACGAGGTTGGTGATAGTCCCTAAAGTATTTCTAGGACAATATAGTTCTCGTCCTTAAATCTATTCTAAGGCCAGGTCTTTAACGGTCGCTAGAGATTACTACGACTAGTTTTTGGTGGTCTCTAAAGAGTTTTACCGACCTGGAAAAAAGTATTTCCCAAAATATATTTGGTCTAATTTAGACCAGAAATAACGTTTCTAAAGGTATTTCGCGACTAGAATGGATCCCCATCCCAAAAACATTTAACAACTTGTTTCTCTATCCCGTCATTTTTGAGCGATAGAGAAGGAAGCTTTTAGGACGGGTGGTGACCAGATTTTTCAGGTCTCAAATGCTCATTTGGGATACTTTCAAGAACTATATTTTCCTTCCTTAGAGACTGTTTTTCTTGTAGTGATCCCTTGTATACATGTATCTCTTGCTCTTTTCTCATACACCATTTCCAGCCAATTGCAACAAAAATATGCGAAATTAGTGTTTGGTATGAAGGAATTTTCCATGTAAAATGCTTTTCCATATTCAATATCTCTACCATTTTTGCTCGTTGCAGCATCTGAATTGAATCCTCTACCCCTTGAATATTTCCTATGTTCTAGTAGGATGACTGCGTTGGCCTTAGCATATGATGTACAAATCGGAGTTTTTTTTATCGGGTATTTTTCATGCAATTTCCTGGAAAAGGTATATTATTGGAAGACATTAGGGACGCTGATCAGTTCTTGTACCGTAGCTGTAATGAGATACTGAATTTTGATGCAGAGATAGTGGATCAAGATGTGCTAGGTTTGCCATTTGTTTGTGAAGTTGAGTGGTAGGGTTCAAGCAGAGAAATGGCGCTCTGTCCCAACGGGAAAGATATCGTTGTGGACAGTAAGAACAGGGAGTATTCTGTTAATCTTCTTATCCAACATCGTTATGTTACATCAATAGCAGAGCAGGTGGCATATTTTTAAAAAGGCTTTTCAGATGTAATAATTAGGTCAAGGCTTGGAGCCTCCTATTATATATATTCGTTAAGATGACAAAAGAGGAGAAATAATTGGAGCCTAATTTACTAGATATTCATCTAGATGAAAAACAAGAAGAAGCCATGTTAATGTCAAACTTGGATTGCGGTCAAGTAACAGATCAACGTGGCAACGGTAGAGATAATGACTCTGAAGTTTATGAAAGCATTAGATTTTCAGGATAGAGAGTGGACTTAAAGGATGTGATCAAGGAATATTCTTGTTTCAACATTATTTTTAATGGCCCGATCATGGACTCAAAGGTTCTTCCACTCTTTTGGACCAAATATTATGATCTTTGTCGCATCCCAAATTAATTTATGCTTGACCATTTTCTAGGTGGCTTAAATGTCAACCTAGATTTTTGAATTATTACTGAAATTGTGGATGCCATTAAAGCTCTCAACATTTCAACCCTTAGCTATCATCTTGAAATTTGGGATTATTCTTTGAAAGAGATAGAGGTGCATGAGAGTTAGATTTGTACGCGCAAGGCTTAGTAAGCTGATGAGTCCGAGATTTGGACTCATTTAGGGCTTTATTTGTATAGGTTTAGTGTCCTAAAATGCTTATTTTGTGCCAATAACTGATGTAACACCCTTGATTTTCAGGATTATGGATTGAGGAACAAAGCAAGGACACTAAGTTGCAAAAACGAACAAAGCGAGCTGAAAGAATGAAGAAAAGAAAGCCTGGTGATCGCCAAGTCCACTTGGCGAGTCACCGAATGGCCATTTGACCGCCTTAAGTTCCAGTGTGCAAGCTTTGAGGATAAAATCAAGTTGGCGAGAGAAAGGAGCAGGTAGCGGATCGCCGAGTGGTTCCGTGATGCAGTGTTGGATCGCCAAATGTTACAGACCTTGAGGATGCTGAATTCCATGGAAGAAGGGCGATTGAAGTGACCAAAGGGTGGATCACCGAGTGGTTCGGTGACCCCGACTTACTTCGCCGAGTAACTCTTCGCAGCACATTTTTGGCCATTATAAATACGTTTTTTAACATTTAGTTTAACATCAATTTTCATATCAATTCGTATCTTAGAATCTATTAATTGAGTTTTGAACTGGGAGACAAGTTTTCTCTAGTTTTTCCTAAGCTTTAAAGAATTGAAGTTTTTCACTTTTGAAATATTGGAAGTGGGTCTGTGATATTCTTCGAATTGGAGCATTGTAAAGATGAATCTACACTTACCCAGTTGATGGATAATCAATTTAGTAACTGTTTTTACCTTTTTATGTTGTCTAGCTAAAACCCCAATTCTTGGGGTGTGATTATGTGATTATGGGCTGATTTAGCTTATGGGTATTGCTAATTGTTAGTTTATTTTCTATTTAAAAGTGAGTTCAATCATTTATTGTGGGTTAATTTAAGAATTGTAGTTGCAAATGCGACTCTACCTTTGTGTTCTTGGCTTGCGAGAGAGAGAGGTTTTAGAACTGAGGTGTTTGATTGATGGTCTGTGGGTATTGGGTTGACCTGGGTTCAGCTCGAGAGAGTGAATCCTAAATCCTTTTCCACACATTCAGCTCGAGAGAGTGAATGGACTAAGGTGTGGGTTGTTCTTATTTTGCATGCTTGTTGATGTTCGAGAGAAATCAACTTTATTCGAGGTAAATTGTTCGAGAGAAAATTTATCTCCTCTATAGCCTAACTTACTCACTAATATTTAGCCATTTTCTAATAGTTGCAATTACCCATTCGTCTATAATAGCCTATAATCTAATAACATCCCAAGAACCCGTCTCATTATTGTTATTTCGTATTGTTTTCTTCTGTTTGTAATTGATAATTTCAAAACCAAAACCCCCATTTGACATTCGTGTCACCCCCTGATTTGAATGATGTTTTTATTCGATCATTTTCATTCCTATGACTAATTTGAGCATAGTCGTACTTCCCTATTGAATATCAACCATGTACCGCTCTCTGTGGGATTCGACCCCAACTTATTCAGTTGGGTGTTATACTGATTAATGACCGTTGACGCTTAGAATTGGATGAAGTATCTTTGGTAGCGTTATTCAATCATAAGCTCATTTACTTGTCATGTGAATGAATGAACATTCTTGTATCAAAGAAAAATGAACTAGCTGAAGAAAAAGAGAAAATGTTTAATTTTAATGAAAATTTTTTATGTTGTTACGTGTCTCAGGATCTGCTTTAAATGGGTCAGAGACTTCATCTGATTATTAGGAGATTAGTTTTCTTTTAGTCATTATCCTATTAACTAGTTATAGTTGTTCCTATTTTATAGGCGTGTTAGCAGTCTTTTAGCAGTCCATTTTTTGTGTTAGTTGTACTGCCCCTTTACTTATTTAATCAGCTTGAAGTTCAATAAAAAATATTCTTCAGATTTCAATTCATCTTGCTGTTTCAATTTCTTATTAACATTTTAAAAGCAAAGCAGGTCTGAACTCTAAAACTAAGGGTTTAACAAAGGAAGATGAAATGTTTAACTCCATTTCAAGGCCATTGCAACTTCTCCATGGTAAAAATTTATTTATCAAAAACATGTCCTCATTAGTCGTATAATTATCTCTAAGTTGCAGGCTTCCATAAAATGGTATCTGCTATTTTTTGTGAGGTTACCAGTTTCATCTTCTTATATCTAATAGGAAGTTAGATATTTATTTGTATCGGATGTTCATTAGTTTTGAATGATACCTACAAGTGAATATCATTTCAATTTTATTACATGTCACATGTGTTTTGACTTTTATTTTTTTCTGTCGGTCGAAAAAAATTATCCTCCGAAATTTTGTTTCCTAACTTCCAAAATTGGGTTTTTAAATTTATGTCCAATGCACAACAAACCAGAATTTTTTTATGTGTACCTCAAAGCATAATGCAAGTGTAAAAAAAGAGAGTTCAGTTAGTTTGGTAAAAAAATATTTCAAATTTATTGTGGAATTACTTATAACATATATTCAATTGTTTTCTCTAGAAGATACTAGTCTTACAAAGATGATATAATGAAGGAAAATAGAGAAATAAATGTGTTCTTTTAACAATATGAGCAAGAACTTAAATTAGAAAAAATGATATAAAAAGTGAATGACTGAATAATATGGCAAAAAATTTAAATTAAATAAAAATGAATGTTCTTAATAATATGACAAAGATATTGAAGAAGGATAAAATATGAAAGGAAAACATAGTGAAAATCATATTTGTACAAATGAAGAAGAAAAGCATAGAACAAGAACAACAAGCCAAAAGTTTATAAGAAATGAAAAAGAAAAATACAACTTATTTTTTGTTCGAAATTTGTGAGTTAATTAGTTGTTGAAAACGACAAGTTAAAATGATTTCTCCTGATGCTTTTCATCTTTCACATTTATTTCATTAAGTAATATAGTCTAAACAAAAATTTTCATATTCAATAAGGATATTTTATCTAAAAGAAATTATATACATATGAAATGTTGTTTTGTTGTCTGACTGGTTTTATTATCTCTCTGAAAATGCTTTTGATTCTTCATGTAACCTAAACTTAAAATAAGGGATAGAAACAGATCTTTGCTAAGCAAACTTACCATCCCAACTACAAGCCAAAAAAATTCGAGCAAACTTGCTTATAGGTTTCCTAGTTTTGTCAAATATATGGTCCCTTCGCAAATCATGGGAGGTTTGGCTTGGTAAGTTTAATTTCTTCTTGATAGAATTAGAGTTATTTTGGTACTATATAGTGTAGATTTTCTTATAAATATTTTGATACAACAGAATTTTCTAAGAAAGTTTTTCCATTCACATTTGTCAAAACATGATGACACTGTTATTTTGGTCGATGAAAATGAAGAAGAATTTTCCATCAAATACCTAATTGATAAAAATGGATTGTATTGTGGTTGAAAACGTTTCTCCATTGCTCACAATGTTCTTGAAAGAGCTGTCTTGGACTTCAATTGATTCCGCCATAGGAATTTAAGGTAACACCTTGTAACTGCTAAAATCCAAATCATTTTGTTACAGAAAGAGTTCTTTTTTTATTTGATTGATCATATATGCACCAGTAGTGTAAATGAATTGTTGCATGACCTAGAGTGGTAATATTAGGAACGAAGATATATTTAATTAGGTGGGAGTGGGCCTGTGGTGGATAGGATGAGGGAAGCGAAATTAAGATTGTATGGTATGTGAAGAGGAGAAGCATAGATTCTTTTGTTATTGTGTTATTAGTATTGCTTCTCCTCTTAACATACCAGAACCATCCCAGTCTCAATTTACTCATGTTGTCCACCCCGAGGAAAACTCCCACCTTGTTTACTATATCGTCATTCCTAATACTTCATTTCAAGGTTAATGAAGAATTCCATTTACACTATTGGTGAATATAAGATAAATCAAATGAAAAACGTAACTCTTTCTTTAACAAAATGACTAGGATTTAAACACATACAAGGTGTTACCTAAAATTTTCAAGGTTGAATCAATTGGATGTCTAGGGCATCTCTTTCAAGAAGGTTGTGAGCATTGGAAAACTCTTTTGAACCCCCACTCAGTCAATTCTTACCAATAAGGTACTTGGTAGCAAATCTTTATTTATTTTCATCCACAAAAACAAAAAGGTCATCATATTTTGACAAATCAAAATCACAAAAATTGCTTTAAAAACTCTATTGTATCATAATATTTACAAAAAAAATCTAGACTATATAGGACCAAAAACAACTCTAATTGAATCAAGAATAATTTGCACTTACCAACAAAAATCTCCCCGAGACATGCTAAGGGAGCATTCATTTGATAAAACTAGGAAACCCAAAATTCTAATTTGCTTGAAATTTTTTGGCTCATAGTTGGGTTGATGAGTCTGCTTTAGCAGAGCTGTGGTTTTGTCCCTTCCTTTCAGTGCTAGTAAAATCAAGAATCAAAAGAACTTTTAGAGAAATAATAAAACCATTCAGACAACCAAGTAGCAATCATAATACTAGGTGGAACGTTTGTCTACTACTATGTATTTAATTAATCGATTGTCATCTAAAGTGCTAAATCTGCAATCTCTATATTTAGCCCAAATCATGGACTTTGACTGAAGATCAAATGTACAAACATCGAATTTCAGACTAATAGAAGAGCAGCGTAACCAAACCTTGAATCTGCGACCATAAGGCTTTTGAAGAAACCTATGTCAAATCAATAGGGCAGTGTGACCAGACCTTGAATCTTCGACCATAAGGCTTCTAAAGAATACAATATCAAATAAACATCACAATGCCACCTTCTAACAATGTCCACACCAAGATAATCAATACAAAAACTCCAACCCCGATTTGAATCCAAACCCAACTGTTAACCACGCATGATAGCCAATGTAACACCCCGTATCCTAGAAAGACCAAAAATGCAGATTTGAGAAGTTGCAGGTGCAACCCACGGTATCCACCCACGGTCCGTCCTGGAGGTCCGGGGTTCACCACCTGTAGCCCCTCCCAGAAAAGGGCCAGGAAATCCAGCTAAGTTTGGACCTACGCCAGGACCTACGGACCGTAGTTCAGACCACGGTCCGTGGTCCAGAGGCGTAGGTCAGACCCCCAGTTTTCAGCCCCAGACGTCGAACGATGGTTGAACAGCACGGACCGTCGGTCCATCCACGGTCCATCGGTCAGTCCGTCGGTTGACCCCGATAACTTTTCAGTCAGGGGTCTTTTCCCTATGCGTTGGACCCCTAAACTACATCGTTTAACCCATAAACTACGTAGTTTTGGTCTGTTTTAGTGTAGTAACTTAATTAGACTTTACCCAAGTCAACTCATTCTCCTAAAATTCATCAAGTTGAATGAGAAGGAGGAGAAAAGAGGCGACCCAAACCCTTCCAAGAACGCAACAAGGTTTCTTCAGTTCCAACCCCAAAATCAAAAGATTTCTCCGTGGAATTCATCACTAGGTATGTGGGATTTCACTAGTGGGTTCCTTTCACCCATTAGGTCCCTAGAATTCAGTCAGATTCTTGATTCCCTTCATATTATCTAGACCTAGGGTTTCTAGAATTTCAGCAGATCATTATGAATTAGTTACTTTAATGTTCCTAATCAGATTATCAGTATTTTAGTATTGTTTTGCATAAATTCTTTCATAAACTCAGAACCCTAGCTATGTAGTTCTTTTAGTTCATGAATTACATATGCTAGGTCAGTTATTTCAGATATACATCCCTCATATTCGAATGTTTCATTATCAGTACATTAATGTTGCATTTTCAGTTAGCATGTCAGTACTTTGAGCTATACAGTATTACATAAATTCAGGCATAATGTGATATTTACATAATCAGTTGGGAATAGACTTAATAGTGAGTTGGACTAGGGTCAGTCACCCTCATAGACCCAGAAATACATGCCCCAGTAGGTTGTAAGTCCCATCTGTGAACATCATTTTAGTGATCACCCCAATCATGCCTCTATACCTCTGGCAGGGTATATTGGGTCCTCTCGATGGGGCGTATACATCGGACTCCACATTTAGCTCATTTGGTTTTATGTCGGTTATTTGTAGCTCCCTCACAGTCAAATTCTATTGCATTGACCATGTTATCAGTTCTAGTCAGATTTCAGTCTCAGCATGTTATAAACTTGGTCATTGCATTCAGTTAGTTCATGTTTAGTCTTCTCAGTATAGTACCATGCTTATATCATATCATTGCTCAGTTATACGCTTTGTTCAGTTATCTTATTATTTAGTTTTACTCTATCCTGCATGCTCAGTACCTTTCAAGTACTGATGCATACTCTGAGCTAAATCTTCTCGTGGTGTAGGTTCAGGTTCTTAGCTTCCAGATAACGCATAGATCGATTCCCGATCTCCAGCTAAGCAGTATTAGTGGTGAGTCCTCATTCTCTGAGGACGATAGACATGTTCCTTTGCTTTTAGTCTTAGCTTCAGTTTGTGCTAGATTTAGCTGGGGCATGTCCCAGTATTTCTAGTCAGTTAGAGGCTTTATTTAAGACATAGTTAGAATCAGCTTTAGTATTTGAGTTTGGCCTTTCAGTTGTTGTTAAACTCTCAGTTTTATATATTCAGATAGTTTATGGGTATTCCCTATCATTTTAGTTTATCTCATGATTTAGCTTCCGCACAGTATTTCTTTCTTCAGTTTATTTGGTATTAGAATATGCCAGCTCACCGTTAGCTTGGGGTCACTCGTGATCCTAGGTTCCATGTCCGCGTACTGTGGGTAGCTTCGGGGTGTGACAAAATTGGTATCAGAGCCAGGTTTAAGTGTTCTAGGATGTCTGGAAAGCCGCACTAAGTAGAGTCCTTTTCATGGGTGTGAAGTCCACCACATCTAATGAGAAGGAGGTTACGAAGTGTTATAGGAAAACTTCACTTTCTTGGTATTCTTATCGTGCGTGGGTATGATCTTCTTTCTAATTAGTCGTTTTGTGTTTAAGATCATGCCTCCTCGTAGAGCTAACACAAGGAATGCTAACGCAACTCCTCCATTCCCAGATCAGGAAGTTTTGAATGCAGAGTTTCGGAACGATATCCAACTTTTGGCTCAAAGTGTGACTAACCAGAACAACTAGCAGGTTCCAGCTCCTTCAAATGCTAATGTTGGGTCAGCTGCAGCTAGAGTTCATGATTTTGTTAGGATGAATCCGCATGAGTTCTTAGGATCATAGATTGACCAGGATCCCCAAAACTTCATAGATGAGGTCAAGAAGATCTTTGGAGTGATGCAAGTGACAGATAATGATAGGGTAGAGTTGGCATCCTATCAGCTTAAGGATGTAGCTCATATCGGGTATACTCAATGGAAAGAGAACAGGGAACAGATGGAACTCCTATCACATGGGAATGCTTTAGTGAGACTTTTCTTGATAGGTTTTTCCCCAGAGAGTTGAGGGAGGCAAGAGCTCAGGAGTTCATGAATTTGAGGCAAGGTAACATGACAGTCCAAGAGTATGGACTCAAGTTCACCCAACTCTCCAGGTATGCTCCTCACATGGTTGCCGATTCCAGGGCTCAAATGAACAAGTTTCATATATAGGGTATCCGACTTGGTGAAAACAGAGTGTAGAAATGCTATGTTGCTGGAAAATATGAACATCTCTAAGCTCATGACTCATGCTCAGCAGGTTGAGGGAGATAAGCTTAGGGAACAGGCTAAGGAGAACAAAAAGGCTAGGATAGGAGCTATGAGTATTCTCAAAAGAAATCAGGTGCTGGAAATTGCTCGCAAGTTCAGCAAAAGTCTTCAGCTCCGGCACCTTCATCAGCTAGTGCTCCATCCTCCAGGTTCTGACATGATCAGAAAGGTAGGGCATCAGGCTCTATGTCTCAGGGGAGTGCTTCAGCTACCAGAACCTACCCAACTTGTCCTAAGTGTGGTAAGAACCATCCGGGCGACTGTCTTGCAGGAATGGAAGGATGTTTTGGGTGTGGTCAGACTGGTCAAAGGTTGAGAGATTGTCCTTCTTCTAAGCAGGGTCAAGGAGGTAATAATGGTGGAGCTCAGTCCACAACTTCAGCAGCACCAGCAGGTCGCCCGACTCATCAAGGTAACTCATAGGTGGCGGTCAGTTCCAAAACATATTGTATGCTCTTCAGGCTCACCAGGATCACGAAGATTCTTCTTATCTGGTCACTGGTATGTTACGAGTCTTTAACTAAGATGTTTATGCTTTGTTAGATCCAGGGGCTACTCTTTCCTTTGTAACTCCTTATATAGTAGTCAAATTCGATGTTAGTCCAGAAACTCTCTCAGAGCCCTTCTTAGTCTCTACCCCAGTTGGTGATCCAGTTATAGCTAGACGGGTATACAAAAATTACCCTATCACAGTCTCTCAGAAAGTCACCTCAACAGATCTTGTAGAGTTAGAAATGGTAGACTTTGATATCACTCTAGGGATTGGTTACATTCATGTTATGCCTCAGTCGATTGTTGAACTAGGATTGTTCGTTTTCAGTTTTTAGACGAACCAATCTTAGAATGGAAGGGTAGTAGCTTAGCGCCTATGGGTTGATTCATTTTTAACCTTAAGGCCAGAAATATGATCTCTAAGGGTTATCTCTATCATTTAGTTCGGGTTAAGGATTCAAGCTCCGAATCTCCAACTTTTGAGTCAGTTCTAATAGTTAATGAGTTCCCAGAAGTGTTTCTAGAAGATCTTCCCGGAGTTCCTCCTGAAAGAGAAATTGACTTCGGAATGGATCTCCTTCCAGATACCTAGCCTAATTATATTCCTCCTTATAGAATGGCTCCAGCTGAGTTTAAGGAACTAAAAGAGTATTCGAAAGACCTTCTAGATAAGGGCTTCGTCAGACATAGTATTTCTCCATGGGGTGTACCAGTGTTATTCGTGAAAAAGAAAGATGGTTCTCTCAGAATGTGCATTGACTATCGCCAGTTGAACAAAGTCACCATCAAGAATAGTACCCTATCCCCAGGATTGATGACTTTATTGACCAACTTCATGGTGCTAGTAATTTATCGAAGATAGACCTCAGATCCGGTTATCATCATCTTAGAGTCAGAGACAGTGACATTCTGAAAACATCCTTCAGAACTCGATATGGCCATTATAAATTCGTAGTTATGTCATTTAGAGTAACCAATGCTCCTGCAACATTCATGGATTTGATGAACAGAGTGTTCAAGATGTATTTGGACTTGTTCGATATCGTCTTTATTGATGATATCCTCGTTTACTCTAGGAATGAGGAAGAACATGCGACTCATTTCAAGGTTGTTCTGCAAACTCTCAAAGATCATCAGTTGTTTGCTAAATTTAGCAAATATGAGTTTTGGTTACAATCAGTTGCTTTCCTTGGGCATATAGTATCTAGCGAAGGGATCCGAGTAGATTATCAGAAAATACAAACAGTGAAACAATGGCCCAGACCTACCTCTCCTACAGATATCAGAAGTTTCTTGGGTCTAGCAGGTTATTACAGAAGGTTTGTGGAAGGATTTTCATCCATAGCTTCTCCATTGACTAAGTTGACTCAGAAAAAAGGTTAAGTTTCAGTGGTCAGATGATTGTGAGAAAAGCATCGTAGAACTGAAAACTAGGGTGACTACACCTCCGGTTTTGACTCTACCAGAGTGTTCAGACGGTTATGTTATCTATTGTGATGCGTCCAGAGTCGGCCTAGGTTGTGTGTTGATCCAGAGAGGTAAGGTTATAGCTTATGATTCTAGATAACTTAAGGTGCATGAGAAGAATTATCCGACTCATGACCTAGAGCTTAGAGTAGTGGTGTTTGCACTTAAGATTTGGAGACATTACTTGTATGGTGTTCACGTAGATGTGTTCACAGACCATAAAAGCCTTCAGTATGTGTTCATCCAGAAAGAGTTGAATCTTCGCCAGAGGAGATGGCTTGAGTTCCTCAAGGACTATGACATGAATGTGCTTTACCATCCTGGTAAGGCCAATGTAGTAGCATATGCCCTTAGCAGACTATCTATGGGTAGTGTAGCACATGTTGAGGAAGAAAGAAAAGAACTAGAAAAGGACTTTCATAGGCTTGATCGCTTAGGAGTTCGCCTTATGAGCATATCAAATGAGGGTGTAACAGTTCAGAATGGGTCAGAATCTTCATTGGTAGCGGAGGCTAAGGAAAAGCAAGACAGTGATTTGATATTGCTTCAACTAAAGGGTGTAGTCCATTAGTAGAGAGTTGAGGTATTCTCCCAAGGGGGAGATGGTGTGCTTCGCTATCAGGGTCTATTATGTGTTTCTAAGGTCGGTGAGTTGAGACAACAGATTCTTGCAGAAGCCCATAACTCCAGGTATCCTATTCATCCGGGTGCCACTAAGATGTACCGTGATCTGCGGAAAGTCTTTTGGTGCAATGGTATGAAAAGGGATATAACGGATTTTGTGGCTAAGTGCCCTAATTATCAGCAAGTGAAGGTAGAACATCAGAAACTAGGGGGTATGACTCAAGAGATCAACATTCCTACTTGGAAGTGGGAAGTGATCAACATGGACTTCATTACAAGTTTACCTCATACTCGCAGACAACATGACTCCATTTGGGTGATACTTGATAGAGTCACAAAGTCAGCATGCTTTTTTGCTGTTAAGACTACACATTCAGCGGACGACTACACCAAGCTTTACATTAATGAGATAGTCAGGTTGCATGGGGTTCCTTTGTCTATCATCTCAAATAGAGGTCCTCAGTTTACTTCTCATTTCTGGAAGTCATTTCAGAAAGGTCTTGGTACTCAGGTTAATATTAGCACAGCGTTTCATCCGCAGACGGATGGTCAGGCATAGCGTAACATTCAGACCTTAGAGGACATGTTGAGAGCTTGTGTGATCGACTTCAAGGGTAGTTGGGATGATCACCTTCCTCTTACAGAATTCGCCTACAATAATAGCTACCAGTCCAACATTCAGATGGCCCCTTATGAGGCATTGTATGGGCGTAGATGTAGATCTCCAGTTGGTTGGTTTGAAGTAGGTGAAACATCCTTGATAGGGCTAGATTCGGTTCACTATGCTATGGAAAAAGTGCAGCTCATCAGAGATAGACTTAAGACAGCCCAGAGTCGCCAGAAGCCCTATGCAGATGTAAGGAGAAAGGACTTGGAGTTCCTAGTTGATGATTGGGTCTTCCTGAAAGTGCCACCTATGAAGGGGGTGATGAGATTTGGCAAGAAAGGGAACCTCAGTCCCAGATATGTAGGCCCTTACAAGATCATAAAAAGAGTTGGTACAGTGGCTTATGAGTTAGAGTTACTAGCAGAACTAGCAGCAGTGCAGCCGGTCTTTCACATTTCATTGTTTAACAAGTGTGTGGGTGATCTAGCATCCATAGTACCTTTAGAGAGTGTGGCTGTGAAAGATAGTCTCACTTATGAGGATGTGCCAGTTGATATTCTTGATCGTCAGGTTAGAAGGTTAAGAAACAAAGAAGTCTCTTCAGTTAAGGTTTTGTGGAGGAGTCAGTCCGTAGAGAGAGCTACTTGGGAAGCAGAAGCAACCATGAAGGCCAAGTATCCTCATCTTTTTCCTTTCGATTCCATTTCAGCTCGAGGTAATAGTTCCTCTTCATTTTTTCAGTCATTTACGTGCAGATTCAGTCTTAGTATCATGTTCCTACAGTTTGTACTTGCATTTTCAGTATATTTGCCTGTTCTTGGAACATAGTTCAGTCAGAAATCAATTTCCAGTGTTTAGTGGTAGGGTTTACAGCTCTTTCCCTCCATCTCCAGCTAGTTTAGTCTTCATTCGAGGACAGATGTTCCCAAGGGGGAGATAATGTAACACCCCGTATCCTAGACAGACCAAAAATACATATTTCAAAAGTTGCAGGTGCAACCCACGGTTGCCACCCACGGACCGTAGGGTGACTCACGGTCCGTCCTGGTGGTCCGTGGTACACAACATGTAGCCCCTCCCAGAAAAGGGCCAGAAAAATCCAGCTAAGTCTTGACCTACGCCAAGACCTACGGATCGTAGGTCAGACCACGGTCCGTGCTACAGAACCGTAGGTCAGACCATGGTCCGTGCTACAGAACCGTAGGTCACACCCCCAGTTTTCAGCCCCAGACGTCGAACAACAGTTGACCAGCACAGACCATCGGTTGACCCCGAAAGCTTTTAAGTCAGGGGTCTTTTGGTCTTTTCCCTATGCGTTCGACCCTTAAACTATGTCGTTTAACCCCTAAACTACGTAGTTTTGGTCAGTTTTAGCCTTGTAACTTAATTAGACTTTACCCAAGTCAACTCAATCTCCTAAAATTCATCAAGTTGAACGAGAAGGAGGAGAAAAGAGGCGACCCAAACCCTTCCAAGAACGCATCAAGGTTTCTTCAGTTCTAGCCTCGAAATGGAAAGATTTCTCCATGGAATTCGTCACCAGGTATGTAGGATTTCATTAGTGGGTTCCTTTCACCCATTAGGTCCATAGAATTGAGGCAGATTCTTGATTCCTTTCATATTATATAGACCTAGGATTTCTAGAATTTCATTAGATCATTATGAATTATTTACTTTAATGTTCCTAATCTAATTATCATGATTTTAGTATTGTTTTTTCATAGATTCTTTGATAAACTTAGAACCCTAGCTATTTAGTTCTTTTAGTTCATGAATTACACATGCTAGGTCAGTTATTTCAGATATACATGCCTCAGATTCGAATGTTTCATTATCAGTACATTAATGTTACATTTTCAGTTAGCATGTCAGTACTTTGAGGTATCCAGTATTATAGAAATTCAGGCATAATGTGTTATTTACATAATCAATTGGGATTAGACTTAATACCGAGTTGTACTAGGGTCAGTCACCCTCATAGCCCCAGAACTACATGCCCCCGTAGGTTGTAAGTCCCCTCTGTGGCCATCATTTTAGTGATGACGCCTGTCATGCCTCTATACCTCTGGCAGGGTATATTTGGTCCTATTGATGGGGCGTATATATCGAACTCCACATTTAGCTCATGTGGTTTTATGTTGGTTATTAGTAGCTCCCTCACAGTCACATTCTATTAAGTTGACCATGTTATCTGTTACAGTCATATTTAATCTCAGCATGTTATAAACTTGGTCATGGTATTCAGTTAGTTCATGTTCAGTATTCTCAGTATACTACCATGCTTATATCATATCATTGGTCATTTATATGCTTTGTTCAGTTATGTTATTATTCAGTTTTACTCTATCCTGCATGCTCAGTACTTTTCAAGTATTGACGCATACTCTGCGCTACATCTTCTCGTGATGTAGATTCAAGTTCTCAGCTTCCAGATAACGCATAGATAGGTTCCCGATCTCCAGCTTAGCAGTATTAGTGGTGAGTCTTCATTCTCCGAGGACGACAGACATGTTCCTTTGCTTTTAGTCTTAGTTTCAGTTTTTGCTAGATTTAGTTGGGGCATGTCCCCGCATTTCTAGTAAGTTAGAGGTTTTATTTCAGACATAGTTAGAATCAACTTTAGCATATGAGTTTGACCTTTCAGTTGTTGTTAAACTCTCAGTTTTATATATTCAGATAGTTTATGGGTATTCCCATCATTTCAGTTTATCTCATGATTTAGCTTCTGCACAGTATTTCCTTACTTCAGTTTATTTAGTATGCTTAGAATATGCCAGCTCAGGGGTTAGCTAGGGTCACTCGTGATCCTAGGTCCCTTGTCTGCGTCCTGGGGGTATCTTTGGGGCGTGACAGCCAAATCATGAATCACTAGGGCTATAGAAAGGGGAGGTATAGAAATAACGTCATCGGAGCTTAGCTAGTGCCTAACTAAGACTCATTCTATCAGACCTAATTCTGCTACATCAATCTACATGGAGCTATGTCATCCGAAGCAAGCACATGCTCCTAAATATGCAAGTCTAAGGCAAGCACTAGTCTACTCCCAGAGTAAGCTTGAACATGCCTTCAACCATCATAATAAACAAGTATAAAACATTGCACAATGTAGGGATAATCGCGAACACGAAGAACAACATGCTAGTAGCCTGAAAAACCTGACAAAAGCTTAAAACTTGATATTAACTTACTAAGCATGATCAACTAGCAACCAAACCCAAATTTATACAAATCAACATTTATTTACATTCTCGAGCTCAATCTTAAGGACAGGAAGCCATAGCCTACCCCAAATCAAATCGCATGTGCTTCTAATTCACAATTTCAATGCTTCTCTCTTCCGAACGGACTCCGAAAGCTACCACATTATCTAATATAGAATAACAATATTAAGACGGTCGTTTAGACACCAATCATATTAATCAGATACATACCAATATTTGACCCAAAATGGGAATATAGGACCCACCTTAGGAATCAAAGAATTGATTCCATCAAAAGGTCCATTTAGGCTACCCGAACATGTACCCCAAAATGAGACACAATTCAGGGTACAAAACACACCCAAACACCAACATGTAACAATTCAACATTTAAGCAAAAGCACGGGGGATGGCAGCCCCTTCACGACAGATTTTACTGCAAACAATCTTTCCCTAGAAATCCCCAAACACTCCAATGCGTAGCAAAAGCCTTCCAGAACACACAAAACTTGAAATCACCCAAATCAGACACTAACAACTCTCACAATCACAATAGGAAATGCTAGAACAAAAAGAAATCACTGTCTGTTCTTTTATTCAAATATCAAGTTACAACTACACATCACGATAGCAGAGGAAGGAGGTTGCGATAACGGCCCACCCTTTAAATGTCCTTCGCTATCACAAAAGTCAAACCTAACGAACAATATGGCCAGGGGTGGTCAATGCCACATGACCACTCATCTCGATTACAGAATGAGGCCCATGTGATCATAATGGTAAAGGACAACCCTCCTTGATTGCGAAGGTACACATGCCACCTCACTGAATGAGGCATCAACACAACTTGTTAGTGCATCAGTTAAAAACACTGACGGGGTTCTTGAGATTCATTTGGAACCCCATGTGTTATACCCTATTTTAACACACGTCAAATAGTGTACAACATATTGGGGATTTCAAAAAATATTAACTTAAGGAGTCGCCACTTAATTATATTTTAAAAGTTAATTAGGACACCTAAATATTTAACTAAGTAATACCAAAATTAACTCCAATTAAAGGTCTACTAACTTATTTGATTCTAGGTAAGGGTTCTAAACTATTCTAAAGGAAAGGTGTAAGGCATCCTTTACAATCTGTTAAAAACAATTAACAGGTCAAACTTAGGTTAATTAATTTTAAGAGAAATGAGTGCTAAAAGATTAAATAAAGGTCATTGAAATTAGTTGAATAACATTTGTTAAGTTTTGAAATCGATAGCACATTTTAAACTTGAAAGAGTTCTTTTGGATTTATAATAGCACAAAAACTTTTAAATAATCATTTCCGTAAAACAAGTTTACTGGTCTCCAAAATGTATGGCTTAACAAAATCAGATTTGTGCTTATGGAAACATGCGCATTTGAAGACATTTTAAAATCAATTTGAACTTTAATAAATATTGATTCATTTAAAAAGCCTTTCGGAAATAAGAGCCACTATTATAAGGATAAGTAACTAATTAATATTAACGTTAAGGTATTAGATGGTTAAGCTAAAATTAAGTCATCCTCCCATACTAAAAGAATGAAAATAAAATCAAACACATACAAAACACAATGAGTCATAAAGAAAAAGGAAGTGAAAGTTGTCGTTTGAGACCCCAAGCAAATTTGCTTGTTTCTCTGGCTTCCCGGTACGTACTAAGACTTTGTGATGCGATTCTGTGCATATGTATGATGATAACTTCGAGTCTCATAAGACTCTAAAGTTAGTAGAGTCCCGAATCAAGTCTCCATTTTTTGCTCCCAAGGTGTTCCTGTTGCAGGGCAGTGAACGGGGACTTGCGGTCTCCAAATCACACTCAAATACAAACTACACTTAGATTCAAGATTTTCACAAAAGAGTTGAATACTCAAAGCTTTTAGCAAATAAACTAGCACAAAGAAAAATAAAGTTTTAATAGAAGGAACCGCAGTTCTCGTGTGCAGGGATGAAGAAAAAGCTATTGTTGTGAAAGCGTCAAACAAAAACCAAGAATATCTTCGAGAGCGAATAAATAGAGCATAAAGCAGTGATCTTTAGGTGTAGAACAAAGGAAAAAGCCTGACCCAAAATGAGTGCAAACTGCAAGTATTTAAAGGGATGAACTAGGTTTATTGATTGAAATTTTGTGTGGGATTCGAAGGATGAATAGTCGTTTGAATTCAAAATTTGTCCCTGAGCTTTCCCCATCAGAAATCACAGACGGTCCTTTGGCCTCTTATGTTGACCAAATCTACCAACAGAGAGAGAAAGATGAGAAAAGTCGTGGGGTATTCAAGATTTGCACAACAATGGAGAGATGAGCCTCTGTTAATCGCTAAAGTTGGCTGGAGTTTTAGCCAAAAATGTAAAGGAGAACGAGGGAGAGAAAGGAAAAAATGAACACTTTTGATGGTTAACACATGGACCTGGGCTATTAGAATCGAAATTTGGCTTCATTTGGACAAATTTTAGTGTAAAAAGTGTGCTGAAACGTTGGTCTTATTTGGGTGGTTTTGGGCCAAATTTGTTTGGTCTTTCTTTCTTCCCTTAAAGTATTTTAGGCTTCTAACTTAATATAACTAACACAATATATATTAAAAGATGATAACTATAATTTACATAGTAAAATATCAATATTACAACTTTACGCTAATATAAAATACAAATACAAAAAGAGTTTATAATTAATTAAATAGGTTAGAAACTTGAAAGAAGGCGACAACAAATAATTATTTTAAAAAGTGATGATCGTAATTTCGATAATAAAACATATAATTTTAGTAGATAAATGGTTGTAGTAGTAATAATAATTGTGAAAAGGGATAATTTGATACGTTATTAAATTAGAAACTCGAAAATAATGAATTAGAAGAAAGGAGGGTCAAAATTGAGTGTCAAAAACTTATCCCTCTTTGACGAGAGACGATGTAAGAGTTTTTGGGCAAAGAAGTTGACGTAGTAGCCAATTTTTTCCCGACCAACAAATACGATCTTAGGAGAGTATGAGAAAAAATGATCATTGGATAACTGATGAGGTAGAGGATTTTGAAAACAAGGTAGTCGCGAGCTTACGAAAGTTGCCCCAGTGTTGAATTATGATGTTACTGGGTATTGTGATCGAGAAGAGTTCTTGAGAGTGGAGTCGAGCAGTGTTCGAGGTAGACCTTTGACCTTTGTTGGAAAGCTAAACTTTCTCAACAAATTGCCCCAGTTCGCTGCTTAGATAAAGTTCCACGCCGCATTATGTCTCTTGTTGCTGCATGTGGATTGTGATTTCCGCCAAATCTTGATAATTTTTTTAGGAAATAACATAAAGCTAGAAATATAAATAAATATCTTATGACAAATATCATAAGGAAAATGTGTCAATTCTGAATCAGCGCTCCACATGCAATCAATCGAATATATTGCATTTTCTTTAATCCTAAATAACTGCTTCAAATTATGCGCCTGCAAGTCTCGTTAGTAAAAGAGATATATATATGTACCTCGATTATTCAAGAAATTTAAAATGCAGTGCTCATATGTATATTTTAAAAATAAATAAATAATTAAGGCATTGCGAGATGTCTCATTAGAGACAGATAAGCTTTTCAAGAAATTTAAAAGATAGCATTTAGTGCTCATATGTATAAAATAAATAATTAATGCATTGCGAGATGTCTTATTAGAGACAAATAAGATTTCTAAGAAATTTAAAAGATAGCATGCAGTGCATATGTATATTTTAAAAATAAATAGATAATTAAAGCATTGCAAGTTGTCCCATTAGAGACAAATGCAATTAAAATGTCTTATTAGAGGGAGACTAACCCAACATGTCCTATTTGAGGGCGGATGAACCCGATATTTTCTATTTTAGGGTGAAGGAACCCAATGCATCCTTTTTAGGGTGGAAGGACCCAATATGTCCTATTTTAGGGTGGATGGACCCAATGTGTCATATTTTAGGGTGGAAGAACCCGATGCATCGTATTTGACGGTGGAAAACCCAACATATCCTATTAGAGGGTGGAAAACCCGATGTATCCTATTTGAGGGTGGAAAACCCCAACATATCCTTTTAGAGGGTGGAATAACCTGATGTATCCTATTTTAGGGTGGAAAAACCCAACATATCCTATTAGATGGTGGAAAACCCGATGTATCCTATTTGAGTGTGGAAAAACCCAACATATCCTATTAGAGGGTGGAAGAACCCGATGTATCCTATTTGAGGGTGGAAGAACCCAATATATCCTATTAGAGGGTGGAAGAAGCCAATGTATCCTATTTGAGGGTGGAAAAACCCAACGTGTCCTATTTTAGGGTAGACTAATCCAATGTATCCTATTAGAGGGTGGAAGAACCCGATGTATCCTATTTGAGGGTGGAAAAACCCAACTTGTCCTATTTTAGGGTGGACTAACCCAATGTGTCCTATGTAAGGGTGGACGAACCCAATGTATCCTATTTTATGGTGGAAGGACCCAACATGTCCTATTTGAGGGTGGATGAACCCGTTATATCCTATTTTAGGATGGACGAACCAAATATCCTATTTTAGGGTGGACTTACAAATGTTGCTGACTTACAAATATGAAGATTGATGCAGTGCAATGAGCTTGGTGCGATTTCTTTGCAGTAGCGAATATTAATAAGAACCTAAAATAAAGAGGTTGTTGTAGTGCTTTTGCAATATTGAATATTTAAGGTGCGGATCCAGGTGCAATACTTTGTAATAGTGCATATTATGCCCATAACTTAGGAACTTCAACTTGGATGAAAATTTTCTCTATATAAATTCTACACTCAAAGAAAAATTATGAATTTCAAATTTTATTCTGGTTGATGTTGCACCATCGGAATCTTGCAAAATTCTTCTTGATGTTGAGCTTTGTGGAGTTATAGTTCAAGAATAACTAAAAATCAACCTCTGCATTAATCAAACAAAACTTGTTAGTATAAATGGAAATGGTTGCCTTGCATTGAACCATGAAGCTTTGGCTTTGAATTTGCATTTCTTGTTGTTGTGGGGCTAAAGCAATTTGATGGTGAATATGGCTTGTGATCTCAACTTCTGCCTTTTTCAAATTGTTATAGGCCATCTGCAAAGCTGTCCCAATCTTATCTTTGGGGGAGAATGAAAATTTTATTATATTGAGACCGAACCTAAAATAGGTGCCTACGCACCCCGCTACTAGCAGGAATCATGTCATACGTAGTTCATTACAAAAGGTTAGAAAGGATTGCAAAAGAGTAGATACTCCTAAGAGGGAGAATGAAGAATGATATTCTCAAGCTGCAAGGATAATGTCTTTGTTACTTTTCTTGACTGATTGCACGCTTTCTTTTCAAATGCCTTGGTGCAAATTTCAACGGATCACCCTTAACAACAACTGTGTTCGTGTTTGCGATATTGTCATTGCTTCTTGAAGGCTCTGGCTGTAGATTTTTCTTTCCACTATCAATCATGCTTTAAATCTTGAATTTTAGTGCAGGACAATTTTTAGTGTCATGTCCTTGAATGTTTGTAGAAACCAAGTTGATTGGTCATCGTAATCGCGAGCCAAGCTCTGCGTTCTTGAAGGGATATGGCCTTGACCCTCCACTTTCGTGGGAGGACCTTAGTGTTCGTGATGGATGATCTCGGTAAACTTGACCCTTTTTACATCCGTGATTTCAGCCTGGGCCCCACGTTCCCGGTAGTTAGTTGACTGGTCTTTTAATTAACTAGTTTTCAGCTTTCTTCAACTTTTTCGAAAGTCAATTTTGGGAGCTAGGGTTCTCCAAATTGGGTGATTCCAGTTGCGTTGGTTTGAGTTATTTCATGGATATGCGTTAGACTTTTTGTGGTGGTGGGGAGAGCATCTCTTTGAGATAATTCTCACCCCGCAGAGGGCTGCTTATGTCTTTTTAATATTGATTAAGTTTTCACGTTGTCGTTTGGCCTGCTGTGGGCTTGGAATTATGTTGCATGTCAGGGAACGAGCTCAGGTAGACAATTAGGACGTTTTGACGGAGTCAATTTCGGAATTAACAATACGGCCCCCACATTTCCATTTTGACTCGATTTTTTTGTCCATTTCAAATTAATGCATGTTATGTGTCTTAAAGTCTGTATTGATGTTCTGATCAATATTTTTCTACAATGGCAGTTATCGAAGGTGATTTGAAAAGGAGAGCTATTAATGTTATTTCAGAGCGTGCATATTCGGATTTAAGGTAGGCTACTATGTACTTGTTCTTATATTGAGCTCTATTAGATAATGATTAACATTCATTGCATGTGATATCGATATGTGTGTTGTGGGTTAGGATTATCTTTCTTATTCTTATTTCTTGATTCCGATTTGAGCCTTAGGCTAGTTTAGAATTGTTCAATCCTTATTTTAGGTTTCATTTTCCTTGTTTATGCCTTTGTTTATTGTTATCTATCTCTTTAGGGTTGTTCAATGCTTTGTATTATTCGGTGTAATTGCACCTTAGAATGCGATTCGGTTAAACTTTAGATAATTATGGTTTCTTCTTGGGAGTGTTTCATCTGGTTTAGGATTAAAACTTTCCTATAGACCTATACTTGGGTTAGCCTCTAGTTCTTTCATTGATTTTTATCACCGTATGATGGATCTAGTTGTGTTGTACCTTGGGGTGGTTTTATACTGTAGAGGAAGTGATTCTTGAGTTAGTCCTTTGTATGATGATAATTTATAATCCCTTTTGCTGCTTGATTAGAGATGTTTTTTCCTTGTGTTATCATTGTTGAGTTGGTTGGAGTATTTTATGGCTCGAGGCCTTGGTTTAGGACCACCTGTATTCGAGGTTAGTTTATGTGCTCTAGGAGCGAGGTGTTTGGTATTAATATTTGTTCTGATTGTGAATGAGTTTTTTGGATGCTAGTGATGGCATGCATTGTATTGAATTTTCATTCTTGCATGATTTATAGTACGACGCCGGTCATGCATTGGTTCTCAACATAATTTTGAGAAAAGGGGTTTTTTGCCCGATTACTTTTAAAATTGATCTTTTTATAGGAGTCTTACTACCTTTACTACCTTATAAATGGACTTAAGACTTAGAGGCATTAGAAATGCGCTCACTTTTTAATGTTACCTCCTGTCACATTGATAGAGCGGATAAGACCTGGATAGGAACTAGGCAGGTGTATATGGATGTTCCTGAGACCCCATGCATTGCTCTATCCATGTGACCCATTGAATAGGAAGAGGGAGGCACATGGTTGTTATTTGTACATGTTGGTCATATAGGGGGTCTTACAGGTTTAGTTTGTTGTTGTGTACCTTCTAGGTATATAGGGGCGTGGTAAGATTATTTTTTGATTTCTTGTTCACTTGCATCACTAAGAAGGGTGGTCCTTTGTTTGATTGTAGATACTTCCCACTCCCCCCTCCCCCCCCCCCCTCTATTTGAGATTCTTATGTAGGGTTGGTTTGGAATAGACTTTTTGACTTCTGTGTGTTATTTGTGTTTATTTCTATCAGTATGCCTATGTCTAGCTATGTCTCTTAGTAGTGCCTTGTCGTGAATAGGTAGATGGGCTAGAGCATCCAGGTTCATCCCTTAATTCCTTCATCTATTTTCCTTTACTATATGTTCCTTGTTTTGGTTGTTTCTTATTATGATATTCTTGTGGTTCCATTAGTTATCTATGATGTATGTTCCTTCCTTACATGTTCTTTATGCTTACATTATGTTTGGAGCTCAATCAGCCTATACCTACTGAGGGCCTATTGTTGGTACTCATGCTACACTTTTGCACCCTACAAATCATAGTACGTGTTCTCACTGCTGATTTGGATCAGATGTGGAGCAGCTCTTGGATTCGCAGACTTGGGTGAGCTCTTGGGTTCAGAGTTGCCTCTCTCTCCCTCTGTCTTGGGCTAGGAAAGGTCATTATTTTTCCTCTGGAATCAGTTCTATATTTTTGTATTGTTATTGTAATCGTGTTTTTAATAGTTTCTCAAATACCGTTTGACCCCGAGTCATGGGTTGGTTTTCTGTATTGTTTTATTCTCCCTCTTTCCTTTGTTCTTTTTATTATTGTTTATATTTTGCAATTCTTTCCTTCTGCGCAATAGCACATTACTTCTAGTTCTAGGCTATGAGTTCAACTTACTTACTATGGGACGTAGTAGGTGCCATCTTGACCTGAGTTTTTGGGTCGGCACAATTAAACAACTCTCTGCAAATGTGGATGGTGTTCTTTGGGATCAATCATAAGATAGAATAAGTAATGTGATGCTTCATAAATTTATTAAAAAATACGAGTTATTGCCTTTTTGTCAGGTGTGAGTTTCAAATTATCCCCTTATACTCTTTCATCTGCTTGAGTCTATGAAATGAAATCGAGTTACAGTGTCATGCTTGGAGTTGGTATAATCATGTTATCTTTTCCCATGATTAGGATGATTTTTGTGGCGATCTTTCCCTATTTTTTAGGTTTAGTTGATTTAAATATAGGATGTTTTGTCTTCCTTGGTGAGTTATGGTTTTAGAAATAATGTGATCAATGCTTTTCATTGTGTTATTATCTATATATGTTGCATACTACAAGCTTTGTTTAGAGGAAAGGTAGTGCTAAAGTAACAATGATTTTTTTTGAAATGTAATATTGAATATTTTGAAATGTCTATAGAAGTATACATTGTTTCGTGTATTAAATGATAATTTGTTATATACGTCTTATGCTAACTGTGTTTTTTTTTCCAAAAGTATCATGAATTGTAGGATGACAACTAAATCTTCTTAGAAAACAAGAAGTTTGGTAGGAAAAATAAGTGTTTCTAGTAATTACGCATCTACCTCTGTGACATTTATTAGTGTCCCACTTTAATTTTATTTTTTTTGGTGTTGCATGCTCTTGAAGAATTATCTTATTGGCCAAAATATACTTGGATTGGAGTTTTTAATCGTTCAAAGAGTTATATTTATTAATTATAATATTGATATGATGGCTGCAAGGCGTAAAAAGTGATTTAATATCTAAAAGTCCCAGTCACATGTATGGATGTCTAGCTAATAAAAACGGTCAGAGTCTAGCAACATGTTTATAGCCTTGTAGCAAGATTTTTCCCCTACGATTCGTATAATAGACATGTGTTGTATGATGTTGTTACCAATTTTTTTTTCCAGCACCTTAGATTTGTTATCAAGGTCCTAATATCTTCCATTTTAATCTAGAAGTGCTATCCCAACAGGCTAATCACTACAAGAGTTCACTACGAAATTCAACTACCCGAAGATACAACAGTGGTAATCACCGCTAGACTGCTACATATCACAACAGCCAAGAGGCCCATCCAACCCGACCAAACGAGGAAGAGAAAATATAGATACAAGTCCAAGCCATTCATATAAAGAACTAACAAATTGATAAAATAAACAATTATATACAAACAACAACCTAATTGTAGCCCATAAGCCAGTGATGTATACAACAACAAACATATCCCAACCGACCACCCATATGAATGGCAGGTGCAAACAATAATCAATTATACTTGTAATTGGGGATGCATATTAATGCAAGTTATTCAATAAAAGCAATGGTTCCCAACATTACAAAGTTCCACACAACCATGTATATACACCTACCTCCTGACATGCCAGGTAGAACCCACGTGGATAACCCTCTTCATGTGTTGTGGGACCATAGGACTTGGAAAGTTTGTATATGCTGCCTGGTCTCGATTCAAGACTTTCATAACCTATCTTTCATAGTACCGGATCCGCTCCGTCGTGGTGGCAGGGATTTATGAAACAAATTCACTAGAAAAAGCGTCCGCGATACTCCAGACTGATCAAGTAAAAACTGAGCACATCTTTGATGGCTCTTTTGTCTCAAAAATCAATTTATTTAAGTTTTAAAGGTAGTACGACTCGCATAAAACAAGTTTTTAAAGATTAAATGTGTAGAATGGACTTCCTTAAAAAAGTAGTGAAAATCAATGTGCTTAATGGGATCGTACTATAATACACGTGAAAATTAGTGTTGATGCAGTGCATGTCATCACCAACATCTGTACAATAGAAGCTAAACAAATAGATGTACATTTCCAATTCTACCTAGCTCCTGGAGCATAGAAAGAAAACCTTAAATCCAGTTGGTCCTCGACCAAGGCCTCAAGCCCAACAATATGCCAACATACTCAATAATAACAACCTAAAATTATTACTATAACTTAGGAAATGAGGGAATTAATAATGACTCATGTCACTACCAAAAAGTTTTTTGACTCTAATCTTTCACTGTTGGTCTCCCCATAACGACCGGAAAGGGTCATTACAATTTAGTTATAAAAATTATTTTAAACTCTTATGGAATGGAAATCAAACCAGCAGTCTTGTAATCTTATAATTTGTATCATTTTCACCCTATTATTTGTGGAATTTGATCTCAAAACTATTTGGACTAATATATTTACTATACCGTCAGTAAGCATTCTTATGTATTTATTTCCTAGTTATTCATCCTAATGAACGATCCAAGGACAATGGAAATCTTCACTAGTAACTAGTGCCTTGACTTTATTCATAACAAAACTAAACTATCATCAACCCCATAGCCTCTACTATAAATGAAAGGTAATATTATGTACAATCGACCCTTGCAAGGCCGTTTCCCATAATCCACTCATAGATATAAATGCACAGAATTAGAATGAAATTGTATGTTTATTAATGAGCCTCCAATGGAGTTTTTTTACAGTGCTAACAAAACAGATCGTGCTAACTTAACTCCTAGAAAATAGGCACTGATAAACTTACGTGACCTACACTAACTGAATAATAAACTTTACAAACTTAAAGCCTAAATTGACTTAACATGAGTTATCCATATTTACCACAATGGTATGTGCTCTATTATTCCCCCCTCAAGTTAGCTGTAAAGAGACAACACATAACTTAGGAAGCATCCGCAGGAAGACTCCCTTAGACAATGGTTTGGTGAGTGAATCTTCCATTTGATCAGTGGAGTGAATGTGGGAAACTCTGACAAGATCATTGCGGACTTGGTGGCAAACAAAGTGAAGATCAACCTCGAGGTGCTTCCTTTTTGTATGATGGACTGGGTTCTTTGCAATGTATGTGACCCCAAGGTTATCACAAAGCATTATTGTAGCAGCAGAGAGCATGACATGAAGATCCTTGAGCAAGTGAGTGATCCAGTTAGTTTTAGACAAGGTAGAGGCAGCAGCCCAATACTCAGCCTCAGTCAAGGAGCGGTAGACAGTAGGTTGCTTACGAGAAGACCAAGAAATAGGACTCAACCTGAGAAAAACAATGTAACCAGAGATGAGGCGGCGATCATTAGTATCACCTGCCCAATCAACATCCGCATATGCATAGAGATTAGTGGACTGCTGGGGAGATATATGAATACCATGGTGGGATGTTTCTTTAAGATAACGAAGGATACAGTTAACTGCCTTCCCGTGAACCACAGAGGAACAGGTGTTGAACTGAGTGAACTTGTTTACTGAATATGTAATGTCAGGCCGTGTAAAAGAAATGTACTGAAGCTTACCAAGTACACTCCTATACTCTTTTCCATAAGTTTTGGGGGCTCCATCATCTACCAGTAGTGCCACTGATGTATTCATTAGAGATTGAACGCCTTTGTAGTCGTGCATTTGAGTTTCATGTAGCACCTCATGTATATACTTAGATTGACTGAGAAACAAATCGTTAACATTCCAGCATACCTCAATTCCCAAGAAATAGTGCAGTAAGCCAAGGTATTTAAGAGAATTTTTTTTTGGAAAGAGAGGTAATGACTTGTTGAAGGAGTCTTTCATTTCCGCCCGTTAGTATGATTTCATCCACATATATAAGGATATAAATAGTTATGCCCAAATTATGCAGAACAAAGAGAGAATTATCTGACTTAGACATCTTGAACCCTATCCGGATCAAATAATCAGTAAGTGCATCATATAAGGCTTTGGGAGCTTGTCGCACGCCGTAGATAGCCTTTTGAAGATGGAAGACTTAGTAAGGATGCGCTGAATTTTCATATCCGGGTGGTTGATTCATATGCACATCTTCCTGAAGCTTCCCTTGAAGAAAAGCATTATTGATATCGATTTGATGCAGTGACCAATTGTTCTGTAGAGCAAGGGTGAGGACAATTCAAATTGTGATGGGATTAACCACTGGACGGTATGTTTTATTAAAATCAACCCTAGGCCTTTGGGTGATCCCTTTTGGAACCAAACGTGCTTTGTACCTATCAATGGATCCATCAGACTTAGTTTTAATTCGAAACAACCATTTACAAGGAACAACATTCCTGGTAGGGTATGGCGGAACCAACTCCCATGTATGATTCTTTATCAGTGCATCAAACTCAAGTTGCATAGCATCTCTCCAATATGGGAACTTTTGTCCTTGTTTTTGGGTGACAGGTAGAATTGGTACAGTTTGGGTTATGTGGGCAGTGTAGTCAACAATTTTGCACCGCTTAACAATGTTATTTTGCGACCTTGTTACTGCACGATATTGCTCGATTGGTGGAATTAGAGCTACGGGTTCGGTGGGGGGAGGCAAAGCAAGACTGCAACTATGCAGACCTCTGTGAGAGGTGAGGGATTGGGTCGGTATATGGGGTGATGAGTTGGAGTGTCACTGATAAACATGAGTAATCGGTAGTCGGCGATGTAATGTGAGAGGATGAGCAGAGAGGGCAGGGGGTCGCTTTGAAATATGAAGTGGGATGGTAGGGAATCTACAATAGGGGAAATCTAATGGAACTCAAGGAGAGGGAAGTAGTGTGAAGATTACCTGGAGCAGGAGTGGTGAAATGATCTGATAGTGGTTTGTTCCTCGGTGGAACACGAAGTGAGCAATCATCTTAGCGTGTATATCGCATCAATGGAATGGTAGGGGGAAACAGCGTGTGATCTGGAGTAGTGGTGTTGGAAGAAATATCTAGATTTGAATTCTTTTGGTTTAAAGTATTCTCCCGGTTTAAATATGAAAACTTTTAATTTAAGTGGGAAAACATATTAGTAAAAGGGAAAATATCCTCGAAATTTTTTACATCCCGTGAGAGAAAAAGTTTGGAGCTTGTAGGTTCAAAACACTGATGACAATGATGGGTGACCGAATAACCGAGATAGACAAAAGATTTGAAATTCGGCTCTAATTTATGTTGAGCATATGGTCGGAGCCATGGGTAGCATAGACAACCAAATGTACGAAGAGATTCATAAGTGGGTGCCTCTTTGAAAAGAACTTTGAATGGGGACTTGTTATCAAGAGTGGTGGTGGCAATCAATTTATGAGAAAGGCACCATGATGGCAGGAAAATGTCCAAAAATCAGAGGGTAAAGTCGCTTGGTGAAGCAGCGTTTTGACTATCTCAATAACGTGTCGATGACGTCTTTCAGCTAGGGCGACCCTTTGAGGAGTGTGACGGGGATAAACAAGGTGTTGTATGCCATTGGAATGAAGGTATGGTTTCATGGTCTGATATTCTTTGCCTCCATTAGTGTAAAGTGTGAGTATTTTGTTACCAAAATGTTTTTCAAGCACGGGATGTAAGCTTTGAAAGTGTTTTTGAACCTCATGTTTGTTTTCCATTGTGTACAACCAAATGTATTTGGTGAACTGATCAACAAAGAGAAAATAGTATCCTTTTTTTCTCAATAGAGAGAACAGGGGATGGAAAATAAGACTCGAGAATGGAAAAATTGAACTTGTCCTTGGAAAAATATGAAAGACATGAATTACGTAAAATGGAAAATAAGACTCGAGAATGGGGGTGGCCCAATCTTCGATGCCACAGTTGTAGGGAAGGTCAAACAATGATGAAGTTAATGTTTGGTCGAGATAGTGATGGCCATTCAAAGAGTCCTGCTTTATTTGGGCCGCACAGTAGAGGGGTTCCCGTAGTCAGATCGTTCACAAGAAATTTAAATGGAAAAAGTTCTATTGAGGTTAAATTATCTTTCAAAAACTGATGCACTGAAACAAGTTTGCGCTTGATAGCGGCAGCACACAAAATATTAGATAGTTTGAAAGCAGTATTTGAAGCATTTGAATCAGTGGTACTAGTTTGAGTAATTTGAATTACATTACCGTTACCCATTGTCACTTCCTTGATCCCTTTCAAGTCCAGAACATTGCGGAGAGAGTTGGTATAAGATGTAATATGGTGAGACGCACCTCAATCGAGAATCCAGGGGTCATTTGTCGTTGTTTGTGCAACAAAATTTGCTTTTGGTTCAAAGTTGTTATGGGACCGGGAGCGGCAAACACTTGCCGTTTGTCCAAATTTTTCACAAAGTTGACAACGGACTCGTGAAGATTGGTGTGGGAATTTGCGCCACTGAGAATTCTCCATGGGATGCTGGGAAGTATTTCTTTGAGAGGGCTGCATATTTTGGGGACGCCAATTATTATTGTTGGGTGGGCGTCGATTCTGGTGTGGGGCTGACAGAGGATTGGTCACATGTTGAGCAACAACTGCAGTGACCTGGGTGGTAGTCTTCTTGAGATCCTCATGTTTGATGAATAGTTCATGATCCAGAAGCTTATCAAATTGTTCCTCATAGATTTTTGGAGATTGTTGTGCTCGTATGGCCGCTGAGATCTCACGGAACTCAAGCCCAAGGACACTTAATATTTTCACCAAGAGTTCTTCGTTATTGATAGGTAAACCTACTGTGGCGAGTTCATCGAAGAGAGAGCGAATATCTCGCATATATTCATCAATTGATTTGTGGTCTTTGTTAACTTGATTGAGATGGTGACGAAGGCTGAAGATGCGGGTTTGCTATTTGTTCGCAAAGGAAGTGTGAAGTTGATCCCACGCAACTTTGGAGGTGTGCGCAGAAGCTACAGTGGATGCAATTGTGGCATCAACAGAAGCCATGAAAGCATTTTGGATTAGTTTATCCTGACAAAACCAATCCTTGTACTCAGGGTTGGCAGTCTCAAGGCCATTAGTGGTGAGTATTTTAGGTGGGGACAATTTAGTGCCGTCAAGATGACCATAGAGGTAATGGCCATGAAGCAGCATGGCAATCTGGGCCTTCCAGATGGTAAAATTGTGGCTGCCAGACAATTTAATGGGCGGCTGTGAAAAAGGGTTGAATTGAATCAGATTTTTGAGGACTCAAGATACGTCGGTATTAACCACAGAGGTGGAAGGGGCCATTTGTGCGCATAATCTTTTTTTATTGGATCTTGGATGGCGTACTCATTATAGTATATTGGCGCTGATACCAAATAAAAGCACAGAAGTAGAATGAAATTGTATGTTTATTAATCATCCTCCAATGGATTTTTCATACAGCGCTAACAAAAAAGATCGTGCTAACCTAACTCCTAGAAAATAGGAACTAATAAACTTACGTGACCTACACTAACTGAATAATAAACTTTACAAACTTAAAGCCTAAATTGACTGAAAATGACTTATCCATATTTACCACAATGGTACGTGCTCTGTAAACAGAGAGCTTAGTCCACTGGGCTTTCTTTTATCATTAACCGAAGAAATTACTTAACCAAATTATCACTACAATAAGATTTTTTGAACACTACTATGTTGCAAATGAGTTGTTTATACCAAATAACAACTTCACGAGTGTTGCATTTTTAGACATGCAATTCTATGGTTTTGGTATAAAAAAATGAGATGCATGAATGTGCATATTCACACTTGGTTTATGATTAACGCAAAGAAGAGCTTTCATCGCCCATTGGATGCTGTTGTGACTATAAAATAATTGGTTCGATTATGTGGGGTTCGACCCAACCTTGTTTGATCAGTATATTATCTTCGACAAATCATGCATCGTATTGTTGGGACACTAGATTAATGCTTTAATCTTATAAGTTTATTGCTCTTAGTTATATTGTGAATCCTAGTTTTAGTTATACAAATTCTTTTCAACTTTTACAGAATAGAAATCAAACCATCAATTATTCCTCTATTTTTTATCATTTTCGCCCTATTATTGTGGTATTTTACCTCAGCCTTATTTGGATTACTATATTTGCATAGGACCGCATTAGATAATCTTAGGGTGTAATTTTGTGTATCAGGAACCATAGATGTTTGTTATGTACAAGGGTAATTCAAGGTTGATGTATGATATGATGGGTTCTTTGAATGTGACAAGTAAGAGACAAAAATTCCTCACTCTAGGAATAACTTCAAGGAGGAGATGCCTGAAAATGAAAGAAGGAAAAAATTTCAAAGAATATTATTTTAGCAGAGATGGAGGACCTAGTAGTTGTTGCGCACACAGAGATTTTTGTCAAAATATCATGAAATATATCTCCTTCTTTTTTGATATCAAACACTGTCTAACTCTCAAACTCAAAAACCCTCTCTCTTTTGGTTATGGAGGGCAGATATCTAAAAAATGCTTCTTTTACAATTATAGGAATACACACTTGGAAAAGGAAAAGAATCATCAGGTAAAGCTTGCAACTACACAAAGATCATAATATTTGGTGCAAAAGAGTGGAAGAACCTTTGGGTCCATGATCAAACCATTAAAAATAATGTTGAAAAAAGAATATTCCTTGATCACATCCTTTTACTCCACTCTCTATCCTGAAAATCTAATGTTTTTGTCACGACTCGAGTCTACACCATGGACGTGGCCAGCACTCGAGAACCATTGCTGGTCCCCTAGCGAACCCTCATCCTGGCTGACTACAAGCGAAAGACTAACTCAAGTATTCAAAAGCTTAAAAACTGAATTAAATTCAATAACTCAAATATTCAATCTTTAGAATTTTCTGAAACAATACTCAATAGATAACTCAGAGTTTGTAAAAAAACAAATCAGGGAAGATACATACTGAAAACTACTCAACTTTGTCTATCTATGAAGCCTCTACTATTACAGAAGGATATCAGGACAAGACCCACGACATCTCAAAACTACTAACTGTAAGGTAAAGGTGAAATCCTCCGGAACATAAGAAGGCTCACCAAAGCTGACTGGAATATCACACGACCTCAACAAATCGTCTGTTGATGAACCTGAATACCTGTATTTGCATCATGAAACGATACAGGCCAAATGGCTCAGTACATGGAATGTACGAGCATGTAAGGGGAATTCCAAAGCATAAACATAAGCTTGAACTGATGGAAAAGAAACATACTTATCTCTTCTGAACTCACTCAACTCAACTCAATGAAACATAGTTCAACTCAACTTAGAGAAAATAGGGCTCAACTCAATAATAAGATACTCAACTCAGGATACTCAACTCAAGATAAAGAAACAATAAAAGATGCAATATTTGAAAAGTTTTTAAAACAGCAGATAACAACTCAATGTATTGAAGAGTACAATAATAATTCAGCTTATATATATAAAATACAATATAACTCTGTGGGAGATTCTCTAACCGACAACCATCACTATGAGCTATGTGATGATACAACGTCTAGCCCACCCTGCTAGAACTGTCCTACCCTTTTCCGGGGTATAGAACCTACTACTAAGTTGATCCACTAGTCTATGGTAAAACGCACTAAGGAATCATCTAAAAAAGTATGACCCTGTCTACCCACGTTGGCTACCTGGTTTATGGGGGCTGTGAGTTGTATGAACTCTCCCCCATATCGGTTCTCAATACTACTCCCAAAATATACTATCTCATATGTTTAAAGAAAACATAACTCTTTCTGTGGTTTGAGATTATTACTCAAAAATCTTTCTCTTAAATGAGATGGTACTCTGAACTTCTCATGAAAAAACTCTTTTGGAAATCGGTGTTTCGTCTCTACTTAAATGTAAAAATAGTTACTCTTGTAATACTTAGTTCCCATATATAATTTTAAAGAAAATGAACTCAGCTCTACTCTTCCTCAAACCCATATGCTCAAGTCTTCAAACAAGTTTTAAAAATGTTTGCAAAAGACTTCTCAAAATAGGGTTCATGTAGAATTATGGGCATGAACTACTCATCCCAAGGGCTCAATGATACTTCTCATCTCAAGATTGCTCGCCTCAAAGGATTCATGCGGAATTACGGGCATGAACTACTCAACTCAAGGACCTTCATGGGTAACATGTAGTTGTCCCACGACTAGGAATATAATCTCAAATAGATTAGTAACTCAATATTCAAGACTTAGAACATGAAGATACTACTCCTCTCAAAGATACTCAAATTATGGAGTTCATGCGGAATTTATGGCATGAACGACTTGACTCAAGGGTCTACATAACAATACGGAACTCATGTATATGACACTTCTCAATATCATACTTACTTCCTCAAAACTTAGCTCAAACCGATAATTGATCTGTAAGGATTCCCAATTGAACTCAAAGACTTTCTTGAGCTCTGCTCTTAACTCTTTCTTGAATTTGAATTATGAATTCAAGAGTTATGATTCATGATATGAAGGATATCGATGATAGTGTAGACTCATGAATACATTATCCTCACTCTCATGCTCACTTACTTGAGTCTTGAAACAAGTTATTAGAAATTGTAGAAGACTCCTCAAAAGACTCAAAGGGACTTTCTCAAAAGACTCGAAAGAACTCTTAGGACTTGACTCTCAACTCTACCTTGAATTTGAATTATGAATTCAAGGTTATGATTCATGTTATGAATATTTTCTCGATGTTTTGAAGTAGTTTAGAGTGTTTAGATTCAATAGGGATTGAAGGAACCCTTGCAAAGAACTCAAATCGATAGTTGATCTCGAAGGATTCACAATTTAACTCAAAGAATTTCTTGAACTCTACTCTTAACTCTTCCTTGAATTTGAATTATGAATTCAAGGATTGTGACTTGATATATAGGATTTCTTGATGATAGGATGTAGGTTGGATAGTAAAAATCAATAAAAGAGCTAAGACATGTTTTGAAAGATCGAATACCAAACGAAGAACGGAGTCGGAAAGGACCTGACATCCCTGGCGCAATAGTGGCGCACCGCGCCAGCCCTTAGTTGACTGAGGTTGTTTTGGTGTGCACTACAGGTGCAGGGCACCAGTCCCTCAGGCGCAACAGGGGCACGCCGCCCCAGCCATGTTCCAGACAAATCCGATGAGTTTTCTCTTAAATTTTCCAGCCCTACCTCATCTAAAATCGAATGATTTCCCTCAAACTCTTTTGGATCCTTAAACACAACATAATTACTGCGAATTCTACACCAAAACCCACCAAGAACAACACTCATTCGCAACTCTCACCTAAAGAACTCAACAGGAACTTCATTATAAAAAATTAAGCATAAAACTTCAAGAACTCAACAAGATTATCAATATACTCAATCTCATGGATGAAATTCATAAAAGAAACTCATAATTGGTGTGTGGGAGAACAAACCCAACACTATGGAAGCTTACATACCTCTCAGGATAATATCCTTGTCAAAATCTCTCGAAGAATCACAAAAATCTTGAACGCTCTTCCCTTTCTCCTCTCTTCCTCTTCTTGAACTACTCTTAAAACCGTAAGCATATTTGAGGAATAACTAAAACTGATTTCAATCAGTTTAGACTCCTAAAACCTTACTAAAAAAATCTGATTGGGTAAGGAAAAGACAAAAATACCCCTCATATTTTCCGATAACCTTTCTCAATTCGACATTTCGACTTCAAAAGGGAATATCTCCCTCATACGAGCTCAAAAATTATCAAACCCGACGGCGTTGGATAGAAGATTCTAATATTTTATGGGTCTCCTAACACATGTTGTGGTAAAATTTATGGTTGTTTGAAGTTAACCCAAACTTAGAAGAACTTAGGAATGACTTGAATGAACTTTCTTCAATTCGTTTTGGAACTCAAGGTGCTAAATCTAGTTACCTTAATACTGAAAAAAAATTAAATTCCTCGATAAAATCTTACTATAAACAAAGGATGGCTTGAGTCTTAGCTCAAAAATTTTCCGGGGTGTTACATTATCTCCCCCTTTGGATCATTCTTCCTCAAATGACGGCTGGACTGGCTATGGAATGGGGCTACTCTTACTATCTGCTCTGACTCACGAATTTGCCTAGTAACATAGGCTGAACTGATTTATACTAAGAATTGGGATCTTCTATAGTACCTAATTCAAGAACGATGTTATTATGAACATAGTAACACTCTCTTTGAAGTTACCTTATCTGAAACAAAGGAAATCTGGGCATGAAGTAAGAATAGGAATATCATGCCTCATTGGCTTGAACTCATAGCTCCCACAAGGGTACATGACTTCTCTTACCAAGGTATGAGTCTAACGACACGCTGTTACTATATTCAAGCTTAACCCAAATCCTAAGGCTCAGGTTTTTTTACACCTCTCTATAGCGAATCTCATCCCAAGAATATTACTCTTTACCACCACATTTAATCAACATTGGGCTCATATCAAGAACCACCTAATGTTTATCAAATACCACATTCAAGCTTAGCATTCTAACAACCCCATGTACTCCTACTAACCAGCTCTTTAAGAATTTCTCGTTCCCTTATCATCTCTGTCATACCAACTAGAATTTCCCACATTACTACTCGGAAGCAACTAAGGGCTCTCATTTAACTATTTCTCATAGTAAAACCTCATCCTCCACTTCCTCCTCATTTATAACCTCAGATGGAATTATCACACCATCATTATCACGGTAAGATCATTAACCTTCTCCTTGTAACAACCCTCCACTATCAAAAGGACCTCTGAAAAGATATCTCCCATACTTTTTGAGCTCATTACTATCTTATTCTCAACACTTGACTTGATTTCAAATCTTATCATCTCTCCCTTAGGTCTAAAGCTGACACTTGAAAGCGATGGACCTATTCCATCATCTCTAAACTGGTCTACATCCCCTTTTCAAAACTTAAGTACTATTTTCCCACTTATTATACCTCATTACTTAATCGTTTTAATAACCTTCTGAACATCATGACCCTCTTAAACAAATCATAAGTCTAGCTTAGAGCTATCACGTCATGAATACTCTGTTCTCTTATTCAACATATGAATTTAGTCTCCTCTAACACGATGGCACATCGACATCAACTCTATTTTGGTTAAAATATACTCTATCTCATCATGACTAGTAACTATTCCTCTTTCTTCTATCTAGAACTCTCTACAACATTATTATTCCTTATTCCACTCATAAAGGAACTCATCACTTATAACTGATTGGGTGCATGATTGCAATAACATAATCTGCCCCATCACTATATCCTTTCCTTTGATTATTGAACTTCTGCATACTTTCCTCGAACTCTGGGCACTTTAACTACTACTACTCATAATTTCGTAACTCATGCTACCTTTTTGGATGAGAATACTACCCAAGCTCTAAAAATACTTCTTCATAAGAATCTCAGCTGAAACAGGGCTTAGAGAAGAGAGAACAACTCGCTTTTAGCTTCAACGCAGCATTCATATCAACATTAGCACATTCCTTTGAAACTCAACACTTAACTCACTCATGGGCTTCTCTCAAGCCCTTCTGGAGTCTCATGAGTTCCTCAAGAATTTTGCTGAGAGCAAATCATCGATAAAGAACTTACTTTGCTTTTCAACTACCTCTAGTATGAAGGGTAGTCAAATGAATCTAAGAAACACACGAGTTTGAATAAGCTCCTTACGACATAGTTCTATTACACGAAAGTGAATGAAAGAAGGGACACTTTTCTTAAATGTCAATAGTCTCTTATTTATAAAAGTGGGCCCCTCAAAACAATAAACAAGATCCTATTGACACGGCTTCATAGACACCCTCGGACACTTGAACTCTGTGCTCTGATACCAAGTTTGTCACAACCCGAGTCTACTCCTGGATGTGGCCGGCACTCGAGAACCATTGTTGATCCCCAAGGGAACCATCATCCTGGCTGACTACAAGTGGAAGACTAACTCAAGCATACAAAAGCTTAAAAACTGAATTAAATTCAATAACTTAAATACTCAATCTTTAGAATAATATGAAACAATACTCAATAGATAATTCAAAGTTTGTAAAAAAACAACTCAAAGAAGATACATACTGAAAAGTACTCAACTTTGTCTATCTATGAAGCCTCTACTATTACAGAAGGATATCGGGACAAGACCCACGACATCTCAAAACTACTAACTGTAAGGTAAAGGTGAAGTCCTTCGAAATATAAGAAGGCTCACGAAAGCTGACTAGAATATCACACGACCTCAACGAATTGCCTGTTGATGATCCTGAATACCTATATCTGCATCATGAAAAGATGCAGGCCAAATGGCTCAGTACATGAAATGTACGAGCATGTAAGGGGAATTCTAAACATAAACATAAGCTTGAACTGATGGAAAAGAAATATACTTACCTCTTAGGAACTCACTCAACTCAACTCAACTCAATGTATTTCAACTCAACTCAGAGAAAATAGGGCTCAACTCAATAATAAGATACTAAACTCTGGATACTCAATTCAAGATAAAGCAACAATCAAAGATGCAATATTTGAAAAGCTTTTAAAACAGCAGAGAACAACTCAATGTATTGAAGAATACAATAATAACTCAGCTTATATATATATATATTAAAAATACAATATAACTTTGTGGGAGATTATGCAACCGAAAACCATCACTATGAGCTATGTGATGATACAACGTCTTGCCCACCCTGTCAGAACTGTCCTATACTTTGTCGGGGTATAGAACCTACTACTAAGTGGATCCACTAGTCTATGCTAAAAACCACTAAGGAATCATCTAAAAAGTATGACCCTTTCTACCCACATTGGCTACATGGTTTATGGGGGTTGTGAGTTGTATGAACTCTCCCCCATATCGGTGCTAAATAGTACTTCCAAAATATAATAGTTCATATGTTTAAAGAAAACATAACTCTTTCTGTGTTTTAAGATTATTACTCAAAAAGCTTTCTCTTAAAAGAGATGATACTCAGAACAGCTCATGGAAACTCTTTTGGAAATCGATGTTTCCTCTCTACTTAAATGTGAAAACATTTACTCTTGGGAATACTTAGTTCCCATATAACATTTTAAAGAAAATGAACTCATCTCTACTCTTCCTCAAACCCATATGCTCAAGTCTTAAAACAAGTTTTAAAAAGATTTGCAAAAAACATCTCAAAACAGGATTCGTGCAGAATTATGGGCATGAACTACTCATCTCAAGGACTCAATGATACTTCTCATCTCAAGACTGCTCGCCTCATAGGGTTCATGCAGAATTATAGGCATGAACTACTCAACTCAAGGACCTTCATGGGTAGCATTTAGTAGTCCCACAACTAGGAATATAATCTCATAAGGATTAGGAACTCAATACTCAAGACTTAGAACTTGAAGATACTACTCCTCTCAAAGATACTCTAATTATAGAGTTCATGCAGAATTTATGGGTATGAACGACTTCACTCAAGGGTCTACATAAAAAAAGGGAACTCATGTATACGTCTCTTTTCATTCTCATACCTACTTCCTCAAAACTTATCTCAAACCGATAATTGATCTCAAAGGATTCACAATCGAACTCACAGACTTTCTTGAGATCTACACTTAACTCTTACTTGAATTTGAATTATGAATTCAAGAGTTATGATTTATGATATGAAGGATCTCGATGATAGTGTAGACTCATGAATACATTCTCCTCACTCTTATGCTCATTTACTTGAGTCGTGAAACAAGTTATTTGAAATTGTAGAAGACTCCTCAAAAGACTCAAAGGGACTTTCTCAAAAGACTCGAAAGAACTCTCAAGACTTGACTCTTAACTCTATCTTGAATTTGAATTATGAATTCAAGGTTATGATTCATGTTATGAATGTTTTCTCGATGTTTAGAAGTAGTTTAGAGTGTTTTGAATCAATAGGGATTGAAGGAACCCTTTTAAAGAACTCAAATCGATAGTAGATCTCGAAAGATTCACAATTTAACTCAAAGACTTTCTTAAACTCTACTCTTAACTCTTCATTAAATTTGAATTCTGAATTCAAGGATCGTGACTTGATATATAGGATTTCTTGATGATTGGATGGAGGTTGGATAGTAAAAATTGCTAAGAGAGTGAATACATGTTTTGAAAGATCGAATACGGAATGAAGGACGGAGGCGGAAAGGACCTGACATCCTTGGCGCAGTAGTGGTGCACCGCGCCATCCCTCAGTTTACTGAGGCTGGTTTGGGGAGCATTGCAGGCACAGGGAGCCAGCCCCTCAAGCGCAACAGGGGCACGCCGCCCCAGCCATGTTCCACACAATTCCGATGAATTTTCTCTTAAATTTTCCAGCCCTACCTCGTCTAAACTAGAATGATATTCCTCAAACTCTTTTGGATCCTTAAACACAACATAATTACAGCGAATTATACACAAAAACCCACCAAGAACAACACTCATTCGCAACTCTCACCTCAAGAACTCAACAAGAACTTCATTATAAATAACGGAGCATAAAACTTCAAGAACTCAACAAGATTATCAATATACTCAATTTCATGGATGAAATTCGTAAAAGAAACTCGTGATTGGTGTGTGGGCGAACAAACTCAAAACTATGGAAGCTTACATACCTCTTAGGATAAAATCCTTGACGAAATCCCTAGAAGAATCACAAAAATCTTGAACCTCTTTCTTTTCTCCTCTTTTCCTCTTCTTGAACTCCTCTAAAAACTCTAAGCGTATTTTACGTATAACTAAAACTGATTCCAATCAGTTTAGACTGCTAAAACCATACCAAAAATGCTAAAATCTGATTGGATAAGGAAACGACAAAAATACCCCTCATATTTTTGGGTAACTTTCCTTAATTGGACAGCGCAACTTCAAACGGGCATATCTCCCTCATACGAGGTCGAAAATTAGCAATCTCGGTGGCTTTGGAATGAGAATTCCAAGACCTTTCATTTGATATCTTATGGGTCTCCAAACTCATCATGTGCTAAAAGTTATGGTCATTTTAAGTTGGCCCAAACTTAGAAGAACTTAGGAATGACTTGAATAAACTTTCTTCAATTCTTTTTGGAAGTCAAGGTGCTACATCTAGTGACCTTAATACTTAAGAAAATTTTAAATTTCTCGGTAAAATCTTACAATAAACGAAGGATGGTTTGAGTCGTAGCTCAAAAAAATTCTGGGGTGTTACAACTTTCATAAACTTTAGAGTCATTATCTCTATCGTTTCCACGTTAACCTGTTACTGGACCGCGGTCCAACGTTGACATTAACATAGCTTCTTCTGGTTTGTCATATTGATGAATATATAGTAAATTAGGCTTCAAGTATTTATCCTCTTTTGTCATCTTCATGAATATATATAATAGAAGGCTCCAAGCCTTGACCTAGTTATTACATCTGAAAAGCTTTTTGAAAAATACGCCACCTGCTCTACTATTGATGTAACATAAAGATGTTGGATAAGCATATTAACCTAATACTCCCTGTTCTTACTGTCCACAATAATATCTTTCCCGTTGGGACAGAGCTCTATTTCTCTCCTCGAACCCAATAACTTAACTTCACAAACAAATGTCAAGCCTAACACATCTTGATCCACTATCTCTGCATCCATATTTAGTATATCATTGCATCTATGGTACAAGATTGGATCCGCATCCCTAATGTCTTTCAATAATACACCTTTTCCAGCCAATTATAAGAAATATACACAATGAAAAAAAGCTCTGATTTGTACATCATATGCTAAGGCCAACAGAGTCATCCTACCAAAGAACTAGAATTACTCAAGGTGTAACAGATTCACTTCAGATGCTGCAGCAAGCACAAATGGTAGGAGATATTGAATATGGAAAAACATTTTATATGGAAAATATTTTCCTTCAACTAAAAATATGCGAAAGTAGTGTTTGGTATGAAGGAAAATATTTTCCATGTAAAATGTTTTTCCATATTCAGTATCTCCTACAATTTGTGCTTGCTGCAGCATCTGAAGCAAATATGTTGCACCTTGAGTATTTTCGGTTCTCTGGTAGGATGACTGCGTTGGCCTTAGCATATGTTGTACAAATCGGAGTTATTTTTTATTGTGTATTTTTCTTGAAATTGGCAAAAAAGGTGTATTATTGGAATACATTAGGGACGCGGATCCGTTCTTGTACCGTAGCTGCAAGGAGATGCTGAATATGGATGCATAGATAGTGGATGAAGATATGTTAGGCTTGACATTTGTTTGTGAAGTTGAGTCATTGGGTTCGAGGAGAGAAAATAAGCTCTGTCCCAATGGGAAAGATATCATTGTGGACAGTAAGAGAAGAGAGTATTATGTTAATCTGCTTATCCGACATCGTTATGTGACATCAATAGCATAGCATGTGACGTATTTTTCAAAACACTTTTTCAGATGTAATGACTAGGTCATGGCTTGGAGCCTCCTATTATATATATTCATCAAGATGACAAAAGAGTAGAAATACTTAGAGCCTAATTTACTAGATATTCATCTAGATGACAAAAAAGATGAAGCCATGTTAATGTCAACCTTGGACCGCTGTCCACTAACAGATCAACGTGGCAACGATAGAGATAATGACTCTGAAGTTTATGAAAGCATTAGATTTTCATGATAGAGAGTGGACTTAAAGGATTTGATTAAGGAATATTATTGTTTCAACATTATTTTTAATGGACTGATCATGGACTTAAAGGTTCTTGCACTCTTTTGGACCAAATACTATGATCTTTGTCGCACCCCAAATTAATTTATGCAAGACCATTTACTAGGTGGCTTAAATGTCAACTTAGATGCTGGAATTATTACATAAATTGTGGATGCATTAATGCTTTCAACACTTCGACCCCTAGAGATCATCTTGAAATTTGGGATAATTTATTGAAAGTAATAGAGTGTTTTTTGCATGAGCGTTAGATTTGTACGCGCAAGGCTTAGTAAGCTCGTTTACTTTTCATGTGAATAAATGAACATTCTTGAATCAAAGAAAGTAGAGCTAGCCGAAGCAAAAGAAGTAATGCTTAATTTTAATGAAAAGCTTTTGAAAGCAAAGCAGGTATGAACTCTAAAACTAAGGATTAAACAAAGGCAGATGAAATCTTTAACTCCATTTCAAGGCCCTAGCAACTTCTCCATGGTAAAAATTTGTTTATCAAAAACATGTCCTCATTAGTAGTATAATTACCTCCTAGTTGCAGGCTTCCTTAAAATGGTATCTGCTATTTTTTGTGAGGTTACATGTTTCATCTTATTCTATCTAATAGGAAGTTTAATATTTATTTGTAACAGATGTTCATTAGTTTGGAATGATACCTACGAGTGTATAGCAATTCAATTTTATTAAATGTCACATATGTTTTAAATTTTATTTTTTTCTCTTGGTCCAAAAAAATTATTCTCCGAAATCTTTGTTCGCAAACTTCCAAAAATTGGGATTTTTATTTATGAACAATGTACTACAAACCAGAGTTTTTTATGCGTACCTCATAGAATAATGCATGTGAAACAAAAAGAGTTTAGTTAGTTTGGCAAAAAATATTTTAAATTTATTGTGGAATTACTTATAACATATATTCAATATTTTCCCCTACAAGATACTAGTCTTACCAAGATGATATAATGAAGGGAAATAGAGAAATAAATGTGTTCTTTCAACAATATAAGCAAGAAATTAAATTACAAAAAATAAAATAAAAAATGAATGTTCTTAATAATATGGCCAAAAAATTACATTAAACAAAAATGAAATAAAAATGAATGTTCTTATTAATACGACCAAGAAATTGAAGATGGATAAAATATGAAAGGAAAAGATAGAGAAAACCATAGTTGTCCAAATGAAGAAGTAAAACATAGAACATGAAGAACAATCCAAAAATATATAAGAAATGGAAAAAAAATACAAATTATTTTTTGTTATAAATTTGTGAGCTTAATTAGTTGTTGAAACGACAAGTTGGAGTGATTTCTCCTGATGCTCTTCATCTTTCACATTTCTTTCATTATGTTATATATTTGAAACTAATGTTTTCATATTCAATTAGGATATTTTATCTAAAAGAAATTATATTCATATGAAATGTTGTTTTGTTGTCTGACTGGTTTTATTATCTCTCTGAAAATGCCTTTGATTCTACATATAACCTGAAATTAAAATAAGGGATAGAAACTGAACTTTGCTGAAGCAAACCGATCAACCTAACTACATGCCAATAAATTTCAAGCAAATTTACCTTATAGGTTTCCTAGTTTTGTCAAATATATGCTCTTTCGCAAATAATGGGGGGTTTGGGTTGGTAAGTTTAATTTCTTCTTGATAGAATTAGAGTTATTTTGGTACCATATAGTTTAGATTTTCTTATCAATATTTTGATATAATAGAGTTTTTTAAGAAAGTTTTTTTATTCTTATTTGTTAAAACATGACGACACTATTATTTTGGTGGATGAACATGAAGAAGAATTTTCCATCAAATACCTAATTGATAAAAATTGATTCTGTGGTGGTTGAAAAGGTTTCTCCATTGCTCACAATGTTCTTGAAGAGATGTCTTGGTCTTCAATTGATTCAGCCCTGGGAATTTAAGGTAACAACATCTAAGTGCTTAAATCCAAGTCATTTTGTTAAAGAATGAGTTTTTTTTATTTGATTGATCTTAAATGCACCAGCAGTGTAAATGAATTGTTGCATGACCTAGAGAGGTACTATTAGGAATGAAGATATATTTAATTAGGTGGGTGTGGGCCCTATGGTGAAAAGGATGAGGGAAGCGAGATTGAGATTGTTCTAATATGTGAAGAGGAGAAGCGTAGATTCCTTTGTTATTGTATGTATTATTGGTATTGCTTCTCCTCTTAACAAACTAGAACCATCCCAGTCTCAATTTTCTCATCTTGTCCACCACGAGGCAAACTCCTACCTTGTTTAATATATCTTCATTCCGTATACTACATCTCAAGGTTAATGAAGAAATTCATTTACACTATTGGTGCATATCAGATAAATCAAATGAAAAACATAACTCTTTCTTTAACAAAATGACTAGGATTTAAGCATATACAAGGTGTTACCTAAAATTCGCAAGGCTTAATCAATTGAAAGTCTAGGGCATCTCTTTCAAGAAGGTTGTGAGCATTGGAAGACACTTTCCAATCTCCACTCAATCAATTCTTACCAATAAGGTACTTGGTAGCAAATCTTTCTTCCTTTTCATCAACAAAAACAACAACGTCATCATATTTTAACAAATTAAAATCACAAAAATTTATTGAAAAACGCTATTGTATTATAATATTTCTAAAAAATCTAGACTATATAGGACCAAAAACAACTCTAACTGAATCAAGAATAAATTGCACTTACCAACAAAAATCTCCCCGAGACATGCGAACAGAGCATAGATTTGACAAAACTAGGAAACCCGAAATGCTAATTTGCTTGAAATTTTTGGGTCACAGGTGGGTTGATGAGTTTGCTTTACCATACATGTGATTTTGTCCCTTCCTTTGAGTGCTAGTAATATCAAGAATCAAAAGAATTTTATAGAAATAATAAAACCATTCAGACAACCAAGTAGCGATTCACAATACTAGGTGGAATGTTTGTATACTATTATGTATTTAATTAATAGATCGTCATCTAAAGTGTTAAATCTTTAGTCTCTATATATAGCCCCAATCATGGACTGTGACAGAAGATCAAATGTCCAAACATTGAATTTCGGACTAATAGAAGAGCAGTGTAACCAGACCTTGAATCTGCGACCATAAGGCTGTTGAAGAATCCTATGTCAAATCAACAGGGCAATGTGACCAGAACTTGAATATTCGACCATAAGGATTATAAAGAACACCATATCAAATAAACATCACAATGCCACATTGGAACAATGTCCACTCCAAGATAATCAATACAAAAACTCCAAGCCCTAACCGAATCCAATCCCAAACTGTCCAACTGCGTCGGATAGCCTAATCGTGAATCTCTAGGGTCGTATAAAAGGGGAGGTATCGGTAGAAGGTCATCGGAGCTGAGCTACTGCCTAACTAAGACTCATTCTATCCGACCTAATTCTGCTACATGAATCTACAAGGAGCTATGTCATATGAAGCAAGCACATGCTCCTAAATATGCAAGTCTAAGGCAAGCACTAGTTGACTCCTAGACTAAGGCCGAACATGCCTTCAACCAAAATAATAATCAAGTACAAAACATGCCACAATATAGGGATAATCGCTAACAAGAAGAACAACATGCTAGTAGCCCGAAAAACCTGACAAAAGCTTAAAACTTGATATTGACTAACAAAGCATGATAAACTAGCTACCAAACCCAAATTCACACAAATCAACATTTATTTACATTTTCAAGTTCAAAATTAAGGACAGGAAGCCATAGCCTACCTCAAAGAAAATCGCATGTGCTTCAAATTCACAATTCCAATGCTTCTCGCTTCCGAATGCTACCACACTATTAAATATAAAATAATAATATTAACACGGTCGTTTAGCCACCAATCATATTAATTTGAGATAGACCAAAATTTGAGTCAATATGGGAATATACGACCCACCTTAGGATTCTTATAATTGATTCCATCAAAAGGTTAATTTAAGCTCCCCAAACTTGTATCCCAAAATAAGACACAATTTAGGGCACGAAACACACCCAAACACCAACATGCAACAATTCAGCATTTAAGCACAATCAAAAGGGGTGGAAGCCCTTTCGGAGAAGATTTTACTGCAAACAAGCTTTCCGCAATAATACCCAAACACTCCAATGCATTGCCACAACCTTCCTGAACACACGAAACTTGAAATCAGCCATATCGGACCCTAACAACTCTCACAATCGTAGAAGGAAATGCTAGAACAAAATGAAATCACAGTCTGGTCTTTTATTCAAATGTCAAGTCACAAATACACATCTCGATAGCAGGGGAAGGAGGTCGCAATAATGGCCCACCCTTTAAATGTCCTTCACGATCACAAAAGTCAAACCTCGCGAACAAGATTACCAAGGGTGGTCAACGCCACACGACAATTCATCTCGATTACAGACTGAGGCCCATGCAATAAAAATGGTAAATCATAACCTGCATGATTGCGAAGGCACACATGCCACCTCGCTGATAGATGCACAAACACAAGATGTTGGTGCATCAGCTGAAAACACTAACGGGGTGCTCAAGATTCATTTGGAACCCCGTGGACGCGAATGAAATATGCTACCCCACCAAATTTTGTATTCCATACTCAATGGACCCATTGAAAATTCTAACTGAGGTCATCTCGAAAAAAGTAGGTCCCACATCAAAATTCCATTTTAACCCAAATTCTACTAGGGGGCTCGAAATTAGCTCGGAGACCTCATGATCCGTATGAACGGTCCTAGAAAAACCTTAACATTTCAAACCTGACAGAACCATCAAAATTGAATTTTGAGGTTGGCTTCTTGAACTTTTGACCGAAGTGAACTGTTTATGTTTCTGAAGTTTCAAAACAGAGAAACATGAACATAATCAAAATAAATGACCGGGTTATTGAAATATCATTCTTAGCAAGTGATAAATGACTTGGGTCAATATAAGAATGCTCTAAGCATAATAAATAAGCCAATAATACATGAATGATCTAGAAGGTCATTATAGTGTTTCCTTAATCAAATCATGCTCCTCTCAACGTTGACAATACATGTACTATTCAGATTTCTATTAATAAAGTTTAACATGAGATTACTAAACACTTAAAATTAGATTTCCATTATAAGGAGAAGTTGTATTGAAAGGAGTCATTAATCTTCCATCTGTGTTCAATGATTTTCAAATAGCTTATGCTTTACAAATTCATGGCATGACAATCCCATTAATTTCTTGTAGGACTGCATATAGCTTAGATGTGCGCACATTCTGGACTTTCAAGTAGGAAAACTTAGCATTAACATGAAAATTTTAGGTTACAAATGAGAATCATGATGACCTTCTAAAAAAATAGGTCTATTGATGAAGTTTGTCCCGTGCTAACTTGACAACACTCTCTTCTTAAAATCAAGGGGGATAAATATACTCATCGTTCAAGTATATTCAATGACACTATCTTTTGAGCTACATTGGATTCACTATGCGAAACATTTACCAAGTTAATGGGAATTGATGAGTTTTAAATGAATATGATGGGGGAACTAACATTCTTTTTAAGCTTAGAAGTTAAGTAGTCATAAGCATGCACTATGATCAATCAACAAAAGTATTTTGGTGATCTTCTAAAAAGCGTCCACATGGAAAGTGCCAAGCCCATTAATACTCCAATTAGGACCGCTACAAAACTAGATATTGACAAACCAAGTCAATCCGTAGTTGAGACAATGTATTGAGGAAATATTTGATCTTTACTATACATCAAAACAAGCATACTAGATATAGTCTTCAATGTTGGAATGTGTTAAAGACTTTAGACCTGTCCTAATGAGTTCTACTCGAAAGATGCAAAAATGATTTTAATGGAGACTCCATATAGCTTATATGTAAACTACTGATTTAAACTATGAGGTAGGTTTTAAGAAACAAAATATTGTGGTTAGACTATTTCATGCAATGGACTTAATGAACTATAAGCTACCCGTGGAAATTAATTATAACTATTACAATCAAATGTAAAATATCATACAAAATCAGTAACACAATTAAATAATAGATTAGTACCCAAAGTTTATTACAAAAAGGAGATACACAAGCTGCTAGCAAGATAGAGAATGTAATAATTGGTGTTCCTCCCTCCGTTTATTTATGTTCGAGTAAGTTTCCATGGAGCCAAAGATAGAAATAAATATGTATATGCATATTTCATGTCTTGTGGTGACATTGAGTCTTAAATAGCTATTCTTCGCTCCGGTTTTTTTGTAAAAATAAAAGGGTAATATGAATAAGAATAATAAAAATCTTAACAGTAAACAACATGGAAAGCAATAATAATAGGAGCATTTATGTGATGTGTATGTACTAACTCACCATAAGTACAAAGATTAATCTAAAGTCATGAGCATGTATGAATTCTATGATTGGATTCTTTTTGACAGAGATAATAACATGTCTATTATACATCATGATACCAAGATCCATAAACGAAACGAAAATGAAATCACAAATAATATAAAGATCTAAATTACAGCACTGATTTCTAAAATAATGGATTTCAACAGAGAATAGACAAAGTGGAGTAAGGATTTACCTCTTGCGGTATAATAAATTGTTCATTATCATAGGTCCCGAATCTATACTCGTTCTTCAAATAATGTTAAGAGAGACAAAAAAGGGAATAAAAATATTTTGTGAGATGATATGCAGATTAAAGAGAGTGGTGTTCTTGTGACTGTAAAATCTTCTCTGTATTTGAAGATTTGAAGTGACTTGGAGCATGAAATGAAAGAGTCATCTCTCGAGAGAGGCACATGTAAGAAGGGGTAGGGAAAAAGACTATATTTGTCTCAAGAAAATGGAGAAATCTTAACGTATCTATGGATGACGAAATTTGCAAATTAGCATGAAAATTGGAAGAGATAGAGGGAGAGAGAAAGTGTGGCTGATGAGAAGAAAATAGATTTAGGGTTTGGGCTATAATATTTTTTTTTTTGTGTGGTGATTCGAAAGGGTTTATTTTGGAAAAGAATTGACACAACATGACAACCTATTGATTATTACATACATTTTTTCCTGATTTTTCTTTCTCTGTTTCCTTTAAAAGGAAAAAAAATATTATTTTATTCTTCTTTATTTTTCTCTATTTCCGTTAAAAGGAAAAATTATTATTTTATTGTTGTTTTTTTGTCTCCTTTATTATTTGTCAACTGTTTTAAAATAGGGTTATCTCTTTCCTTTTTATTGACTCTTTTTCTCTCTTTCTAAATTCCTTTTCATACGTATATTTTCTTCTCTACCAAATTTTCTCTTCTTTTCTATAATTCACTCTCTTTATGAAATTCTTCCTTTTCCTTAAAACCACTCCATAATTAGAAATTCACAGTTCTTTCATTAATTTCTCTTAGGATTATCATTATTTCTTTTCTTATCTAAAACATCTCACCCATCTATTTATCTCTATTTCATTATTCTCTACTTTATGATTTGTACTATATTTTTTTACTCTAAAATCTTCTCCCCCCCAAGTTAAAAGTCTAATAATTTTCATGGCCTGAAATCTCAGGTCATCATACCACCTACTAACAAAAACAGTAGGTAATCCAAACACATAGCCCGTAACCAGAATCAACAAGCTATTACCCTAAAAAGAAACACATAGAAAGTAAGGAAAGAATATCAAATAAAATAAAGAGTCATACAATCTTATGTTTGTTTCATGAAAAATATTTTTTAAAGAAAAGCATTGTTTCATGCAAAACTATTTTTTAATAAAAAAAAGATTGTTTCATGAAAGAAACATAAAGAAAGTAAAGACACAACATCGAATGGAAAAAATTTTAGAAAAAAAAATGAATAGTCACTTCGATGGAAGAAAAATAATGTTTCATGAAAAGACGCATTACTTCACATACTTATGGCCTTCTTCATATAACTTGGGCATGCTTCTCCTCAATCCTAGAGATTGACATTCATACGTCGTCATCCTTTTCTTCTTCTTCTCCGTACTTACAACTTAATTAATTTTTTTGGTTCTCTGATTTTCTATTTCACTTCTTTCTACACTTTTAAGAGGTAATCTTTTGCAATTCAAGACTCAGTAAATCACTGGCCGTCAAATTAAAATTCAGAGATAGAAAATGAATTTAATGAACCTCGAGGTTGTTTCTGTATTTTTTCATACTTTAACTATATTTTCCGTTCACATATCTTAGTTGTAGCTCCTGTGTGGTGTTGCATTGGGTGGGACATTTCCCAAGGTGTTTTAGAGTGCTTAGAGTTAAGTTTTTCCTTTTGGAGCCTTTTGAAATAAAAGAGAGTTGACTTTACTCAACATCTAGAAAGTCTGATGTTGAATGAGGATTCTATAAGTTCTATCAGCTCCAGAATGTATTTTTTTTGGTCTAGTAATGTGGTTGGTTTGGGTTGTGAGGCTTTAATTTGATGTTTGTTTCTTTAGATATTTTAGTCTTAAAATTTGGCATAATTTTGTCTACTGTTACCAATCATGTTAAACGCTCTCAGATGGAAATTAGATCAGCGCAGTTAGCTCCAGAATGTTGAGTTTGATCTAGATAGACCTTTGGTTTTGATCCCCAATGTGTTTGTGGATGAGTTTGTGGCTTTTGTCTTTTTGTTTGGTGTTTTGTTATAAGTGTTTACGAGCTCAGATTGTGCCCATTTTGTGGGTACAAGTTCCTTTAGCTATTCAGGACCTTTTGGCCAAGTCATCTCTTGGATTCCTATTATGGGTCCCACTTTCTCATTTTCACTCAATTTTTGGGTCTTTCTCTAATTATTGCAAATTTTATGTCTAAATGTAAATATTGACGTTGTAATAAAAAATTTGCTAGCATGGCAGTGCTCGGAGGTGATTTGAATAGGAGAGCTCAAGTTTAGTAATTTTGGAGCGTGTGTATTTTACTTTGGGGTAGGTTACAATCAACTTGTTCTTACATTGAGATTTCTTAGATAATGTTTCCCATTTTTTGGATGTGATTTGGGATTGTGTGTTAAGAGTTAGGATTATCTTCCTTATTTTTATTTTTTGATTCCTTTTTGCACGTTACGCTAGTTTAGATTTGTGCAATCCTTAGTTTAGGTTGAAGTTTCCTTTTTTAGACATTTGTTGTTTTGTCTCTTAGGAGTTGTTTCCCCTTGCTTGTTGGGTAGTCGGTGCAATTAAAGCCTTGGAATAAGTCTAGGTTGACGCTTAGCTTTTAGGGGTTGTTTGGTGTGGTGGATAAGATAAAATAGTCATGGTCATTTTGATGCAAGTTTTATCCTTCTATACTTGTCTAAATGAAGTTTATGGTTGTTTAGCAATCAAATCCAATATATCAAAATGAATATACTAAGATTAAAATATTTCAAAAATAATACATCTACCATCAAGTGGAAAGCATTAAAATTCAATCATATTATATATGCATGCAACATGTAGATATAATGATTTTGCGCATTTTGGCTAATGCTAAGAATAAATTATACAAAATAATTAATTTATTTTGGACAATAAAATATTATTTCACCCATAAAATATTTCAATGCCTATAGCATATCACAATAGCGCTAAAAAAAATATGTATAGAAGTTAAATTAAAGTGGAGGATGTTTTTGTAAACAAACAACTTTTTTAGAAAGTATGCAATGCCTATTATATTTAATACAACAAACCAAACAAACAATAAGAAATAATCTTAGGATAACTAATCCCATGATAAATAGTCTCAATATAACTTATCTCATCAAAACTTGTTTTCAAAACAAACGACCCCATATAGCTTCTTCTTGGGAGTATTTCTTTAGTTAGGTTCCCTTCGCTGGTGCGGGGACCGTGTGATTTTTCTGGCTTTGTGAGGTTTGCTCTTGTTATATTGGTAATTTTTGTCATGCCCCGAGCCTACACCCCGGGCACGACTGGAACTCGAGAACCATTGTTGGCCCCAAAATATTAAATAAAATCGAATTAATATGATTGGGCAAGGAAAAGACAAAAATTCCCCTCATATTTTTGGGTAACTTTCCTTAATTGAACAGCCTGACTTCAAAAAGTCATATCTCCCACATACAAGCTCAAAAATTAGCAAACTTGGTGGCGTTGGCAAGATGATTCCAAGTCCTTTCATTTGATATTTTATGGGCCACCTAACTCATCCTGTACTAAAAGTTATGGTCATTTGAAGTTGACCCAAAACTCACAACTTAAGCATAACTTGAAAAATTTCAGCTTTTGCTATTTCCAATTTAGTTCTTTCTATTTTTAGCTCTTTAAAATACCGAGGTGTTACAATATCTCCCCCTTGTGAACAATCGTCCTCAATGAGATTACTCTAAGTAGACTAAGGGTGGTAAAATCAGCACCCAGCTCAAACACTCAATATGCAAAGCAACACAACATTTCAACTAAAATAAATGCCAAGAAAAGGATTAGTACCTTAATTTGGAATTTCTCCAGACTCAAAGAGATGTGGGTATCTCTTCTTCATATCCTCCTCAGCCTCCAAAGTAGCTTCCTCAACAAACTGATTCCTCCATAAGACCTTGACTGATGCTACCTCCTTGGTTCTCAACATGCGAACTTGACAATCTAGGATCTGAACGGTAATCTCCTCTTAATATAAGATATCCTTAATACCAATGTCTTGAGTTGGAATAATAAGTGAAGGATCGCCCATACACTTCTTCAACATTGAAATGTGGAATACCGGATGAACCGCTGCTAACTCTGACGGTAGCTCTAACTCATAAGCTACATTGCCAATCCTCTTGGATATCCTGTAAGGACCAATATACCGGGGACTAAGCTTCCCCTTCTTACCAAACCTCATAACACCCTTCATGGGTGAAACCTTCAAATAAACCTAATCATCTACCTCAAACTCTAAGTCTCTTCACCTAACATCAGTATAGGATTTCTGACGACTCTGCACTGTTTTCAACCTTTCTTGAATAATCTTCAATTTCTCCATAGCTTAATGAACCAAGTCTTCTCCTATCAATCCCGCTTCATCAACCTCAAACCATCCAATCGGAGATCTGCATCTTCTCCCATAAAGAGTATCATAGGGAGCCATCTGGATGCTAGAGTGATAACTATTGTTGTAAGCAAACTCCATGAGAGGTAAGTGATCATCCCAATTACCCTTAAAATCGATCACACATGCCCTCAACATATCCTCTAAGGTCTGAATTGTGCGCTCTGCTTGACCATCTGTCTGAGGATAAAAAGCAGTACTCAAATTTACCTTGTAACCCAAAACTTTCTGAAAAGACTTCCCAAATTGTCCGGTGAATTGCGCACCTCTATCTGAAATGATGGACACCGGAACTCCATGAAGCCTGACCACTGCTGGAATATATAACCTAGCACAATCCTCTGCCGAAAAGGTAGTCTTTACCGGCAAGAAATGGGCTGATTTAGTCATTTGATCTACAACCACCCAAATCGAATCATGTGTCTTGCGAGACCGTGGTAAACCTATAATAAAATCCATATTGATCATCTCTCACTTCCATTCTGGAAGATCTATGTTCTAACCCATACCATCGGGCCTCTGATGTTCTACCTTGAATTGTTGGAAATTCGGGCACTTAGCAACGAACTCTGCAATACCCCTCTTCATACTACTCCATAAATAGACTTCTCTCAAGTCACGATACATCTTTGTGGAACCCAGATGGATAGAATATCTCCAGATTTGAGCTTTCTCCATGATCCTCTCTTGAAGTTCATCTACCCTTGGCACACACAATCTACCTTGATACCTCAATAAACTATCTCCCCCTTGTTCAAAAGCTATCACTTTTTGCTTATGAACATTTTTATTTAATTCAAGAAAAATAGGATCTTAGTCTTGTTTCTCTTTTACTTCAGAAACTAGTGACGATTCAGCCCCATTCATCACCTCTACTCCTCTTTCATTGTTATCCATCAACCGGACTCCTAATCGTGCAAGTCTATGCACATCTTTTGCTAATTCTTTCTTGTCCTCCTCAACATAGGAAGTACTACCCATAGACAATCTGCTCAACGCATCAGCAACAACATTAGCCTTACCTGGGTGATAGGGAATACTCGTGCCATAATCCTTGAGAAATTCCAACCACCTCCTCTATGTTAGATTAAGCTCTTTTTAACTGAACACATACTGAAGACTCTTGTGATCGGTGAACATATCTACATGAACACCATAGAGGTAGTGACGTCAAATTTTTAAAGCGAATACTACAACAGCCAACTCTAGATCATGGGTTGGATAATTCCTCTCGTGAATCTTAAGTTGTCTGGCGGCATAAGCTATAACCTTGTCATTCTGCATCAATGCACAACCCAGTCCAACTCTGGACGCATCAAAATATACCACAAAACCTTGTGTACCTTCTGGTAAGGTAAATATTGGGGCAGTAGTCAACCTAGTTTTCAATTCCTGAAAGCTCTTTTAAGTAAACTTGGTCAACGAGGATAAAATAGATAAAACCCCTCGACAAACCTCCTATAATAACCAGCCAATCCCAAGAAGCTCCTAATATCTGTTGGAGATGTGGGTTTAGGCCAGTTCTGCACTGCCTCAATTTTTTGAGTGTCAACTCAAATCCCATAACCAGAACAATGTGACCTAAGAATGCCACAGACTCAAGAAAAAATTCACACTTAGAGAATTTATCATACAACTCTCTATCCTTGAGAGTTTGAATAACTACTCTGAGATGACTAGCATGATCTTCCTCATTCCTCGAATAGATTACAATGTCATCAATAAATACGATAAAAAACATATCTAGATAAGGCTTGAATACTCTATTCATAAGATCCATGAATGTAGCAGGAGAATTAGTTAGGCCAAAAGACATAACCAGAAACTCATAATGACCATAGCGGTTCCTGAAAGTTATCTTGGGAATGTCACTTTCTCTTACTCTCAACTGATGATATCCTGACCTGAGGTCTATATTAGAAAAACAAGTGGCACCTTCAAGTTGATCGAAAAGATCATCAACTCTCGGAAGAGGATAATTATTCTTGATAGTAACCTTGTTCAACTGATGGTAATCTATGCACATTCTAAGAGAACCATCTTTCTTCCTCACAAATAAGACCAGAGCACCCCAAGGTGAGACACTTGGTCGAATGAAGCCTTTATCAAGAAGGTCCTTCAACTATTCTTTTAACTCTTTTAACTCAGCTGGAGCCATTCTGTATGGTGGAATAGAGATAGGATGAGTATCGGGAAAAATATCTATTCTGAACTCTATTTCTCTCTCAGGAGGGACTACGGGAAGATCATTTGGAAAGACTTCTGGAAACTCACTCACAACTGGGACTGAGTGAATAGGTAGTGTCTAAACACTAGAGTAATTAACTCGGACTAAGTGATAGATGCACCCCTTGGAAACTAACTTTCTGGCCTTAAGGTACGAAATAAAATGACCCTTAGGCACTGTTCAACTGCTCTTCCACTCTATAACTGGCTCATTAAGAAACTGTAACTTAACTACTCGAGTTCTACAATCAACTCATGCATAAAAGGCATGAAGCCAGTCCCTACCTATAATAACGTCAAAATCTACCATGTCTAACTCGACTAAGTCAGCCATGATTCCTTGTGATTGACGATAATGGTACAATCACGATAAACTCTCTCAACTAGAATAGACTCACCGATAGGTGTAGAAACACTGAAGGGCTCATGAAGTTGCTCAGGAAGAATATCCAAATGCGTAGCAATATAAGGAGTCACAAAGGATAAAATGGCTCCTGGATCTAGCAAAACATATACATAAAAAGAAAAGACTTTGATCATACCAGTGACAACATCTGGCGAGTTCTCTTGCTCTTAGCGACTGGTGATAGCATACAAACAGTCTGCCTCTTCGCATGTTCCTGAAGTAGCTCCTCGAGGTGCAGCTCTGTCTGGTGGAGCAACTGAAGAAGATTGGGCTTTATTGCCCCCATTACCACTACCCTGTCTGTTCTTAGGGCACTCTTTCATGAAGTGATGATTCTGACCACACTTCAAGCAACTAGTGGAGCCATCACGACACACTCTTGAGTGGTTCCTACCACGCTTAGCACATGCAGGAGTCTCATTACATCCTTGTGCCACACTACCCTGAGACTGTGCAGGTCTAGCTCGAAAGTTCTGAGAATTCTAATTCTTGAACTAACCTTTGTTCCTTGGTGCAGGTGCACTAGCAGATGATGAAGCAGGTCCATTTTTTTTTTTTTGAAAGACGACCGGTTCTCATTACCCTTCTGTTATTTGGACTCGTTCCCAATTGTCTTAGCTTTATTGTGTCAGAGCTCTTCTCTATCTCACAACTTATCTTGGAGCTCATATGCAATTCGTTCTCAAAAAGCAATTATTCAAGGAGGAATCTCTCAACTCCAAGCTAAGGCATGTTCATCAATTCATCTCATGAAGTCTATATGCAACTCATACTCAATGCAATACAACATGAGGAAATCAATCATATAAACTCATTAAACACAAGCTTTCATTAACATCCATAACATAGGGAAATCATGGGAACACTTAAACACACATAACTTCAAACAAAGAGCTACCCTTGAGGAACTCTCCCTAGGTTCTCACTTTCTTAACTTGCCGGTCTAATTTCTTAACCAGAACTCCCTCATAGGAAGAACTTTCATCTACTACCAAACCTTCTAAGGGAACTAGGGATGTTGGATCTCCAACACACTCCTTTCAACTTAGAGACATGGAAAACTGGATGCACCGATGCCAACTAATTAGGCAAAGCTAACACATAAGCAACCTTACCACATGTCTCAAGATCTTTTTAAGGGCCAACAAAGCGGGGACTAAGCTTCATTTTCTTATCAAACTCACTACACCCTTCATGGTGAGATGTTTCAAGTAAGCACAAATCATAAATATTAGGAACACATAATGACTTGCTATCTAAACACACCATCTCCCCCTTGGGAGGAAGTCTCAAAAGACTTTCTAAGCACCGTCTCTTTCAATTATACTAGGGTCGGATCAAGACGTTGCTTAACTTTCATATCTAACACAAAAGACAATCCGGAACCATCTTACCCTTGGTAGAGTCTACTAACCAAGCCTATATAGGTATTATCTAAACACCTTACTCATCCCATTTTTTCATGCCACCAGGGCATTAGTCAAACCAAATGACATTACAACTAACTCATAATGACCATACCGGGTTCTAAAAGCCATCTTCGGGACATCATCATCTTCCACCCTCATTTGGTGCTAGCCCGACCTAAGGTCAATCTTAAGAATGTAACTAACTCTTTGAAGTTGGTCAACACTTGAATCTATCTCCCTCACCCTAACTATGTGGTACATGTAACCCTTAAAATTCATCTCTAAGGCAATAAACAACCCAAAACATGGCATAGATTCCCCCCCTTCCACTCTTGGAAAGGCTCATTCGGGAACTAACAATTTGACTACACGGGTTCTACAATCAAAGAGAAACATAATAGGAGTGCAACCAAACCATCACAAAGATGACATCAAAATCTAGCAAAGCATAAGCATCTTATTAAGAAGCTTTCAACATACCAGGATCCACATCGGGGGCACACTCTTGATCACCTATAGCTGTGAGAGCATAGAATCGGTTTTGCTTAGGAGCATCGGAATTCGAACCACTAGGAGGAGCTTGCTTGCCCTCTCTTCCCTTAACATTTGCCTTAGGACAATCCGTCATTTTGTGACCACTTTCACCACAACTAAAGCAACCCTCTATGCCGGCTAAATATCTACACTCATATCTCTTTCCACACCTAGCACAAGTAGGCCATAAGGATTCATTACTAATTCCTTGTTGTTTAGGGTTAGAAACCCTATCTTCATTAAACTTAGGAGCCTTGGAAGAAACTTGTCCAGAAAACCTTTGTCGATTTCTAGAACGACCATGTCCATCGGACCTATCATAGGAGGGATTTTCATCATCCATTCAAGACCTCTTTTTCTCCCTAGATCTCCCTTTTAGTTTCTCCTCTTCAATTTTTTGGGCATGAGTCATAAGATGAGAAATATCCATGTCATTAATAAGCATAGCTGTACCACACTCTTTCACTACTAGCTCGGATACACCCGACATAAACTTACTCATTTCCGACCTAAGGTCGGCCACTATAGATGGAGCATAATTCGACAATTGAATGAACTTTAGAGCATACTCCTTCACACTCATACTTCCTTGATGAAGGTTCAGAACCTCATGCACCTTTGCTTCCCTCATCTCAAGGGGAAAGAACCTATCAAGAAACTCCGATTTAAATACTTCCCACTCTATGGGACCCGCTCCTACTGTCCTTGCTTCTTTCCATTGATTGTACCACACTTGAGCAACCTCCTTAAGTTGGCTAGCGACCAATTCTGACTTTTCTACTGAAGTAACTCCCATAATATCCAACACCTTATAGACCTCATCTATTAACTATTGAGGATCTTCCTCAATCTTTGACCCATAAAATTCCGAAGGGTTCATCCTAGTAAAGTCCCTCACTCTTGAAGTCATCGTACCGACATTTAGGTTCACGGGGGCTACCAACTCTCTATTGGCTTGGGCCATCACGGCTTGAGACAACACTTGAAAAGCCGATCTAAACTCTGCAATAGTCACATTCTCATCTAAAGGGTCAATCAGAGCTTTTGTAGCTTGTGGAGGAACTTCTTGATCCACATTGTCTTCCTCATTCGTTCTAGCATTAGCCCTTGTAGTAGCCACATCCTGAAGACCATCGGGTAAGGATTAAGAGAAAGACCTTATAGAGTTAAACTCTTTGGAAAGACTTAGAGTAATGAAAAAGTGAAGTTTCCTAAGCATCTCATAGCCTCTCATTCATAAATGTGGCGCGCTTCACACTTATGCACAAGACTCTACTTGACGTGGTTTTTGAGACATCCTAAAATCATTTTAAACCTTGTGCTCTAATTACCAAGTTTGTCACGACCCAGGGGTACCCCCTAGATGTAACAAGGCGTACAAGACCCCGAGAGGCCTCATACAAGCCCCTTAGCATATCATAACATAAGGTTATAGAAATGAGCGGAAATTATAAACATTTTCCATAACATCAAAGTATTTTATAAAATGAGCAGAAGCCTAATACACTAGTCTCAAACCATCTAAAACATGAATATCCTTGGGACGCAGCCCATAAAATAGTTCTAAGCATAAAATGAAAGACATAAGAACTTGGTGGCTATCTCCTTGAATGCTATGAGGATTCACCAAACTTCAATCCTTGCTTCTACTAAGATCCTAGACACGGGAATGAAAGTCAATATCGCCGGACCCTACATTTGATAAGAATATAGGCAAGAGTATGCGTTAGTACAAAATGTACTAAATATGATAGGTAGAATAAATCATCAACATAGGCATTAGTCAACATAAGACGTATACCATAATCATAACAGGAAACAACATAAGTCATCAGCATGGTCAATACACTTAATTCAACATAACATAAAAGAATACTTCATAAGTAACCTCAAAGCATACTTAACCAAGACATGGTTAATCCTTCATTAATCTTACTCATCAAAGTAGACCACCTTGGGCCATCCTTCAAGCTCATCACCTTTCATTCTAATCTTTAGCTTATCTTTCATAGACAAGGGGAGACACCTCTAGTCATACATATCAAAGAAGGTAACTCTAGCAACAATCCAAGCTAATCATACATCATATAAGCAAATCTCGCAATCCAAGCTAATCATACATCATACAACAAAATCTCATATTAAAACATACTAACGATACTTCCTTGAAGTAACCTTGATTCATCATAATCATGCTACTTTGATTAGGGACTAGTCCCTCTTTAACTATCTCTACTATTCATGGAAGAGTACTTCTTTACTAATCCAAGGCAAGTCATCACACATGAATGATTACAATCTACCAATTCAAGGCTATCAAGGAAAAGTACCTCATCATGCTAGACCAAGCTATCATGGAAAGCATACTCTCATGCAAGTCCAAGCTACTCAAGGAAGGGTAATATTGCTCTATCCAAGCTACCAATGAAATGGTTTGGCCTCACAAAGTCATGCTATCATGAGCTAACCTTTGGAAGGGTACTACTCAAGCTGCCATGCATGGTCTTGTCTTACCAAGTCAAGCTATTCATGAATGGACCTCATATCACAACATCAAGCTATCATAGTCAAACATGCTTTGATTCATTTAAGGTGAGCAAACCTTTCAACCTAGAATCATTCTATGTGAGAAAACCTTTCACATTATACCATCATACATTCATAATATAAATCATGTGGGTAAAGTCCTTCTACAACAATTCTATCTACAAATCAACATTCATAATATGAGCTTTACTCTCAAAGCCTTACTAGTCATAGTTCATCATGTAAGCTTTACTCTAAAAGCTCTACAAATCAACATGACACATTCATGCTTTACTCTCAAAGCAACACATAGTAAAATCATCATATATGCCTAGCTCTCAAGACAATTCTAATCATAATCTCTCATATATGCTTTACTCTTAAGCTATTCTAGTCATAATTTATCATATAGCCCCAATCTCAATCACTACTAATCATGATTCATCATATATACTTTAATCTCAATCAATTCATGTCTATATGCTTAACTCTCAATCAATCTACAATGTATTTCATCAATCCTAGAAGATTTCGTCTAAATCCTAAATTTCCCTTTTAATGGCATAAATCCCATTTAACTCAATTTCATTTGTCTAGACATGGGTTAGGCATGAGAACATATAATTTCAACCTAAAAATAAAATTTACTATAAATTCAATCATAAACAATCATTATCCACTAAATTGGATCAACGTTCATCATAACCTTCAATATTGGAAGAAACCCTAACTCAAATTGGGGATTTCATCTTCACAATTTGTGGAAAACTAGGGAACTCCATGGATGAAAAACTATCATACCTTGATCACAAAGCCCACAAAAGCTTGAGGATTGGAGGGTTGACCTTGATCCTAGCTTCAAACTCTATCTTCTTCTTCAAGTTCTTGAGAGAGAAATATTTGAGAGGAAGAAATTTAGGAATCTTTTGGCTAGGCAACCTTGCCTTGGCCTCCATGAGTTGATGGCTACACCTTGCCTTGGCCTCCATGAGTTGATGGCATCACCACTAGCCTTCCCACAAGTCGTGGACCTCACCACTGGCCGTGAAGTGGCTCATGAAGGTGAACCAACTTTGGGCAGCCCATGGGGATCTACTGCCTAGCCACCACAGACCACAACACTGGCCGTGGTCCTCACCACTGGCCGTGGTGGTGGTCGTGAAGGTGGGGGAAGTGCTTGGGGAAGCTTGGGCAGCCTTGGTCCCTTCCCCTTTGACCTTGCCCTCTTCCTTGGCTTGAACCCTCACACTAAACCCTAGTTTAGCCTACTAGTTTTCGGGGTGTTACAGGCAAGGTATATTGGGTCCTCTCGATGGGGCATATACATCTGACTCCACATTTAGCTCACGTAGTTTTATGTCTGTTAATAGTAGCTCCCACAGTCAAACTCCTAGTGCATATGACATGGTTTTCAATATATACTTCAATATTCATTTTATCATGTCATGTTCTTGATTAGCACTTGGTCATTGCATTCAGTTATCTTTTCAGTACTTACATTCTTGCTTAGTTTACAGTATTGCTCAGTTATGCCTTGTTTTAGCTTATATATGTATATTCAGCATAGTATCTATATCCTGCATGCTCATTACATTCAAAGTACTGACGCATACTTTGCGTTACATCCTTTCATGATGTAGGTTCAGGTACTCAGCATCCAGATCATGCTTAGATCGATTATCAATCCACATTCAACAGCTTCTGTGGTGAGTCCTCATACTTCGAGGATAATAGACATGCATTTCATTTTTAGTCTTTTATTCAGTTTTCAGTTATGTTAGAGTTAGCTGGGGCATGTCCCAACAACTCAACTCAGTTAGAGGCTTTTCAGACATAGTAGTAGAATCAGCTTGAATTGTTAAATCTTTAAGTTGTTATTAAAGTCTTAGTATGTTTTATACATTCAGACAAGTTGGGTATTCCCCACTTTCAGTTATCCATTGTTTTAGCTTCCGCATAGTATATATTTTATTCAGTTATTCTCAGTATGCTTGATATATGCCAGAAAAGGGTTAGCTTGGGGTCACTCGTGATCCTTGGTCCCGTGTTACGTCAAAGGGGAAGCCTCGGGGCGTGATAGGACTAGTTGTGGAGAACTACCTTATGCCTTTGTGCTTAACTATATTTCTCAGGAAAGATATGTTTTCTGTTATTCAGACTAGATTATATATGCCGAATACATTTGTCACTCATTGTCCCCTAATTAGTTGTTATGACGTTAGTTGTTGAGAGAGTGGTGTGATGGAAAGTGTGATCTTTGGTTTGTTTGGCTCAAAATTACTTTCATCGATTCTTTGCCTTGCCTAAATCCTATTCCTTGTTCCTTTGTGGCAAGGTTGAGGTTTTTCCTCTTTTTGTCTTCCTAATTTTTTTCTTCGTGGTAGGCTTGGTGTTTAGAATTTGTATTTAAGCCGGCGATTAACATATGTAGTATCAGATGGTTGTGTTTTAGTTTGGGAGGTTAGAAGGTGAGTTTTTAGAATATTATAAGTATGGTGATATCTTGGCCACATGTTTTTTGTGGAAGGTTTTATGGGGTTTGTGGGGAATATTAACTGATACACATATGTTCTATTCACAACCAGCGGAGAGAAGTAAGTAACTTTTGAACAAGGGTGTCCACTTTGTTGATTATTGGTTCATTTCACCAACATTGGGGTATACTTCCCATTTATGTACTTCTTAGTGTTTAGCTATCAATGTTTGAGTTCTGGGTTATGGTAATGTTCTACATTGTGAGCAAGACTACTTTATTTCATTCTAATCACTTTTTAATACCTTTGTTTTGTTGGAGTTCCATAAAGGTTTTGTCAATGGTTTAAGAGGTTATACTTTTGATTTGGATATATGTGGTGGCGTTCATTAATACTACTAAACTTCTGTTTTGCTAGAGACTAGGAATCTCTTTTGATGGCTCATCTTCTGATTAAGTACAAGTAATTTGTGTATCAACAATGCTCACTTAATTTAGGATGTGAGGTTTTGTGTATACCATTATGGTTATGTTGCGGTTGTTTGGTTTTGTTGCATCACTCTTGAAAGTTTTGATATATTTTTCCTCTACCTACCGATTCAATTTCCCTTTGATTAGGGTGGTTTACTTAGTTTGCACTCGGACGGTAGTTCGTGGATTCTTAGTTGTAGTCTCTATTACTTTGGGCTTACAGTTTAATGTAACTTATATTTTCTAGAAGATCATGAATAGAAGGTTATCACTGGAGTTGGGCTTAATGTGGTTGCATCTGTAAATTGGTCATCCCTTGGAGTAGTATTTCAATTTCGAGAGTTTACATTCAAACTTATGTTTTGGGTTTGAGAGTTATTGGGGTTGAACTTTGGCCTTGTGTTCTGGGTTGAATCACTAATTATTGTTTTTGTCGCTCTTTGATGTTCAAATGGTGCTGCGAACTGTACGTATGGTTTAGGATGGGTAGGATATCTGTGATGAATATAAGGTGTTGGTTTTGGAGTAGGAAGGAAAAAGTTTTACAGGTTTAGAGTTGGAAGGAAAAAGTTTTACATATTTGGAGAAGGAAGGAAAAAGTTTTACTTAAGAGCTAAGTAACATCTTCTCTTGTCTGTTGGTCACCTCATTATGTTGTATCTGTGTGGTATTGGTTCATCTGAGATAGGTATGTTGCGTTCAGTTTTGTTGGGTCTGGTTGAAAGGAAGTCATTACCAAAAGGAAGGAGTTAGGATTTCTATTTTAAGTTTTGAGCGATGAAGTCAATTAGTGAATTTTTATCAAACTAAGTTTTAGGTTGGGGTCGGTCGACCTGAGAGGTTATTTGTAAGGTCAGGAAAAAGCGTATGGTCTGAGTACCTTTTGGTAGTGGATGTTGTAATTACCCTCAAGGTCATTTTTGCTATTTATTGACCTTTTTCAGCATTAAGAGTTTCCATGTAGCGGCCCAAGTAATTTATGACATGCTTGGACTGATAGTTCAAACGTTGGGTCATTTGTTTGAGTTTGGTGCAAGTTTCCATGTGTTGGAGCCTTTAAAACATGAATGATTTACTTCGGTAAGAATTTCAAGAAGACGACCTAGGAATGTCATATTGACGGTTTAATCATCTATGTAAGGGCCATTTAAGGTTAGGGCATGCTTAGTACGGGCGCCGAGGCTTTTGCTGCGAGTTTGTGTCATTAGGTGTTTTAACTTTGAAGCTTTAGTCAAGGTTTGACTTTGCTCAACATTCTTGGTAAATGTGGTTGGACAGGAATTATGTCAGTATCGTAAGCTCCAGAATGTTGAGTTTTGTCTAGAATGACCTTTTATGCGGTCCCCAAGGTTTTTGGTCTCATTTTGAGTCCTTTTGTGGAAATTGGCTAAAAATGGAGCTTGGATGTGGGTCCCACATTTCATCAAGATGAGCTCGAATGGAAGTTTGGATGGCTCCATTGAGTCTGGAATTCAAAATTTTATTGGGTAGAGTAGTTTGGTTATGCGTATGGGTTTCTGAACGAATCTTGAGCACCCCGTCGGAGCTCTTTTTAATCTTAAACTTGGGCTGGTGCAACAGTTTTTCTCCTGGCATTTGCATCCTAGGAACTGCATTCGCGGAGGCCTATAATTTTTTGCGTCCATTTTCGTAAGCCAGGCACCGCGTTCGTAGAAACCAAGTTGCTTGGTCATCGTAATCGTGAGCCAAGCTCAAATTCTTGAAGGGATGTGGCCTTGACCCTCCACTTTTGTGGGAGATCTTTAGTGTTCATGATGGATGATCTGGGTCAAACTGACCCTGTTTACCTCAGTGATTGCGGCCTGGGGCCCACGTTCGCGGTAGTTAGTTGACTGGTCTTTTAATTAACCCATTTTCAGCTTTCTTTAACTTTTTCAAAAGTCCATTTTGGGAGCTCCAAATTGGGTGATTCCAGTTGCGTTAGTTCGATTTAGTTCATGGTTATGCGTTAGAGTATTTTTGGAGGTGCGGAGAGCATCAGTTTGAGATAATTCTCACTTCGAAGATGCCTGCTTATTTCTTTATAATGTTGATTAAGTTTGCAAGTTGTCGTTTGGCCTGTTTCGGGCATGGAATTGTGTCACATGTTGGGGAACGAGCTCAAGTAGACAATTAGGACCTTTTGATGGAGTCAATTTCAGAATTCACAACACGGCCCCCACATTCCCATTTTGACTCGATTTTTTGTCCATTTCAAATTAGCAAATTATGTGTCTTAACATCTGTATTGATGTTGTGATCAATATTTTTCTACAATGGCTGTGATCGAAGGTGATTTGAAAAGGAGACCACTATTAATGTGATTTCAGAGCATGCATATTCGACTTTAAGGTAGGCTACTATGTACTTGTTCTTATATTGAGCTCTATTAGATAATGCTTTACATTCATTGCATGTGATTTCGATATGTATGTGGTGGGTTAGGATTATCTTCCTTTCTTATTTCTTGATTCTGATTTTAGCCTTATGCTGGTTTAGAATTGTTCAATACTTATTTTAGGTCTGATTTTCCTTGTTTATGCCTCTTTTTAGTGTTATTTATCTCTTTAGGGTTGTTCAATGCTTTGTAGTATTCGGTGTAATTGGTATCTTAGAATAAGATTTGGTTAAACCTTAGATAATTATGGTTTCTTCTTGGGATTGTTTCATCTGGTTTAGGATTGAAACTTTCCTATAGAACTATATCTGGGTTAGCCTCTGGTTCTTTCATTGATTTTTATCACCGTAGGATGGAGCTAGTTATATTGTACCTTGGGGTGGTTTTATACTGTAGAGGAAGAGATTCTTAAGTTAGTCCTTCGTATGATGATAATTTATAATTCCTTTTGCTGCTTGATTAGAAATGTTTTTTCCTTGTGTTATCGTTGTTGAGTTGGTTTGAGTATTTTTTGGCTCGAGGCCTTGGTTGAGGACCACCTGTATTCGAGGTTAGTTTATGTGATCTAGGAGCGAGGAGTTTGGTATTAATATTTGTTCTGATTGTTAACGAGTTTTTTGGATGCTAGTGATGGCATGCATTCCATTTAATTTTCATTCTTGCATGATTTGTAGTACGACCCCAGTCATGCATTGGTTCTCAAACTAATTTTGAGAAAAGAGGTTTTTTGCCTGATTACTTTTATAACTGATCTTTTTATAGGAGTCTTACTACTTTTATTACCTTATAAATGGACTTAAGACTTAGAGGCATTAGAAATGCGCTCACTTTTTACTTGACCAGTCAAAGAGTAGCTTACCCTTTCCATACTATTTTGATTCTACTGTTATCTCTTGTCACAGTGATAGAGCTTATAAGACCTGAATATGAACTAGGCAGGTGTATATGGATGTTCCTGAGACCCCATGCATTGCTCTATCCATGTGACCCATTGAATAGGAAGAGGGAGGCACAGGGTTCCTACCTCACTAGACCGGATTAAGGGGTATGTATATATACCTTTGAATGAAAAACCTGATACTATTGGCAATACTGAGTTTTATTCCATCACTCAGATTCATCATCCACTGCCTATTACCAACATAATTGGTTGTTATTTGTACACGTTGGTCATATAGGGGGTCGTATAGGTATAGTTTGTTGTTGTCTACCTTCTGGGTACATAAGGGCCCGGTAAGATTATTTTTTGATTTCTTTTTCACTTGTATCAGTAAGAAGGGTTGTCCTTTGTTTGATTGTAGATACTTCCCACGCCCCCCTCCCCCTTCCCCCTCTATTTGAGATTCTTATGTAGGGTTGGTTTTGAATAAACTTTTTGACTTCTGTGTGTTATTTGTGTTTCTTTCTATCAGTATGCCTATGGCTAGCTATGTCCTTTAGTAGTGCCTTGTCGTGAATAGGTTGATGGGCTAGAGCATCTAGGTTCATCCCTTAATTCCTTCATCTATTTTCCTTTACTATATGTTCCTTGTTTTAGTTGTTTCATATTATGATATTCTTGTGGTTCCTTTAATTATCTATGATATATGCTCCTTCCTTACATGTTGTTTATGCTTACTTTATGTTTGGAGATCAATCAGCCTATGCCTTCTGAGGGCCTATTGTTGGTACGCATGCAACACTTCTGCACCCTACAGATCATAGTACGAGTTCTTATCGCTGATTTGGATCTGATGTGGAGCAGCTCTTGGATTCACAGACTTGGGTGAGCTCCTGGGTTCAGAGTTGCCTCTCTCCCTCCCTCTGTCTTGGGCAAGGACAAGTCATTATTTTTCCTCTGGAAACAGTTCTATATTTTTGAATTGTTATTGTAATCGTGTTTTTAATAGTTGCTCAAATACCGTCTGACCCCGGGTCATGGATTGGTTTTCTGTATTGTTTTATTCTCCCTCTTTCGTTTGTTCTTATTATTATTGTTTATATTCTGCAATTCTTTCCCTCCGCAAAATAGCCCATTACTTGTAGTTCCAGGCTATGAGTTCGGCTTACTTAATAATGGGACTTACTAGGTGCCATCATAACCTGAGTTTTTGGGTCAAGACAATTGAACAACTCTCTGCTAATGTGAATGTTGTTCTTTGGGATCAATCACAAGATAGAATAAGTAATGTGATGCTTCAAAAATTTATTGAAAAATATGAGTTATTGCCTTTTTATCATGCGGGATTTTCAAATTATCCCCCCATGCTCTTTCATTCGCTTGAGTCTATGAAATGAAATCGAGCTACAATGTCAAGCTTGGAGTTGGAATAATCATGTTATCTTTTTCATGATTAGGATGATTTTTGTGGCGATCTTTCCCTAATTTGTTAGGCTTTGTTGATTTAAATATAGGATGGTTTCTCTTCCTTGGTGAGTTATGGTTTTAGACATAATGTGATCAATGCTTTTAATTATGTTATTATCTATATATGTTGCATACTACAAGCTTTGTTCAGAGGAAAGGTAATGCTAAAGTAACAGTGGATTTTTTTGAAATGTAATATTGAATATTTTGAAATGTCTATAGAAGTATACATTGATTCGTGCATTAGATGAAATTTTTTATATACTTCTTATGCTAACTGTGTATTTTTCAAAAGTATCTTGAATTGTAGGATGACAACTAAATTATCTTAGAGGACAAGAAGTTTAGTAGGAAAAATAAGGGTTTCCAGTCATTACGCGTCTAACTCTGTGACATTTATTAGTGTCCCACTTTAATTGCTTTTACTTTTTGGTGTTGTAGGCTCTTGAAGAAATATCTTATCGGCCAAAATATACTTGGATTGGAGTATTTAATAGTTCAAAGAGTTATATTTATTAATTATAATATTGATATGATGGCTGTCTAGAGTATGGATGTCTAGCTAATAAAATGGGTCAGAGTCTACCAACATGTTCATAGCATTGTACCAAGATTTTTCCCGTACGATTCTTATAATAAACATGCGTTGCATGATGTTGTTACCAAATTATTATTTTCCAGTATCTTAAATTTGTTATCAAGGTTCTTATATCTTCAATTTTAATCATTGATCATTAGAAGCAGTGATGAATTTTGACATGATCTGACTGGAAGACCTGCTTTTGATTAATGCACGCATAATAACTAATCTTATTCCTTCAGGCAAAAATGCTTAGCTAAATTACTAATCTCAATAATATTCAGTATCTTCAGTACATCAAGGTTGAATATGTTGTGACTTCTGTGCCAATATGTTTATGATATATACCTAATTAGGGTAGTTCACCCCACGGAAAGCACGAAAAATTTACCTAGTATATATATAAATGAATATCCCCACGATCTGGTATCAATAGGTAGTCGATCTATGCTAATATGTTTATGATATGTACCTAATTAGGGTAGTTCACACCGCGGAAAGCGCAGAAAATTTACCTAGTATATATATAAACGAATATCCCCACGATCTGGTATCAATAGGTAGTCGAGTTGCTAATTTCAATAGAGTACAAGATAACAACAGTTATATATATACTAGCTTTTGGGAACATGCATTGCACGTTGTTCTCTAATTTTCACTTTACGTTCATATCACAAAATAGTGAATTGAAAATATACTTAAACTGATAGCTATATCACTTGAGAAAAGTTTAAGAGAAAAGAGTGGGAGATTGAAAACTCCAAACATCAGGAGGTCACCCCCTTAATCCAAAGTCTTCTCTGCACGAGGTATACATCAAAGGCGAGAAAAATCTCACCCCAGCCTTTAAATGTTAAACCTGCTACGCATGAGGAACACGTCAACGACGAGAACTCGTACTATGATCGGCATTTTGCAGAAATTTAATATAAGTACCAACAAGCAGTACTTAGTAGGCTTAGGCCCACTGAGATCCAAAGACAAGATAAGTATAAAGAACAACTAAAAAGGGAATGTATATTACAAGAAACTAAAGAAAAAATATCGAACAATAAATGTGAGAAAAGAAAAAGGAATAGAATATAAGAAGCAAGTGACTGAGAAAAAGGAACATACTTTAAGAATTCACTACGAAATTCAACTACCTGACATAAAATAAACAATTATATACAAACAACAACCTAATTCTAGCCCATAAGCCAGTGATGTATACAACAACAAACATATCTTAACCGACCGCCCAAAAGACTGGCAGGTGCAAACAATAATCAATTATACTTGTGATAGGGGATGCATATTAATGCAAGTTATTCAATAAAAGCAATGGTGCCCAACAGTACAAAGTTCCACACAACCATGTATATACACCTACCTCCTGACATGCTAGGTAGAACCCACGTGGATAACCCTCTTCATGTGTTGTGGGACCATAGGACTCAGAAAGTTCGTATATGCTGCCTAGTCCCGATTCAAGACTTCCATAACATATCTGTCATAGTACCGGATCCGCTCCGTTGTGGTGGCAAGTATTTATGAAACCAATTCACTAGTAAAAGGGTCCGCTATACTCCAGACCGATCATGTAAAAACTGAGCACCTCCTTGACGCCTCTTTTGTCTCAAAAATTAATTTATCAAAGTTTTAAAGGTAGTACGACTCCCATAAAACATGTTTTTAAAGAGTAAATGTGTAGAATGGACTTCCTTAAAAAAGTAGTGAAAATCAATGTGTTTAATGGGATTGTACCATAAAACACGTGAAAATTAGTGTTGATGCAATGCATGTCATCATCAACATCCATACAATAGCAGGTAAACAACTTGATGTACATTACCAAGTCTACCTAGCTCCCGGAGCATAGAAAGCTAACCTTAAATCTAGTTGGTCCTCAACCATGGCCTCAAGCCCAACAATATGCCAACATACTCAATAATAACAACATAAAATGATCACTATAACTCAGGAAACGAGGGAATTTATAATGACTCATGTCACTACCCAAAAAAATTTCTGACTCTAATCTTTCACCACTGGTCTCCCCATAACGACCGTAACATTACAATTTAATTATAATTTTTTTTAAACTCGTATGGAATGGATATCAAATCACCAGTCTTGTAATCCTCTAATTTGTATCATTTTCACCCGATTATTTGTGGAATTGGATCTCAAAACTATTTAGACTAATATATTTACTATACCGTCAGTAAGCATTCTTATGTATTTATTTCCTAGTTATTGATCCTAATGAATGATCCCAGGACAATGGAAATCTTCACTAGTAACTAGTGCATTGACTTTATTGATAACAAAACTAAACTATCATTAACTCCATATCCTCTACTAGAAATGAAAGGTAATATTGTGTACAATCGACCCTTGCAAGGCCGTTTCCCTTAATCCACTCATAGATATAAATTCACAGAAGTAGAATGAAATTGTATGTTTATTAATGAGCCTCCAATGGAGTTTTTATACAGCGCTAACCAAACAGATTGTGCTAACCTAACTCCTAGAAAATAGGAACTGATAAACTTACGTGACCTACACTAACTGAATAATAAACTTTACAAACTTAAAGCCTAAATTAACTTAACATGACTTATCTGTATTTACCACAATGGTACGTGCTCTGTTATTCCCCCCTCAAGTTAGTTGTAAAGAGACAACACCTAACTTGGGAAGCATCCGCTGGAAGGCTACCTTAGATAATGGTTTGGTAAGCGGATCTGTAATTTGATCAGTGGAGTGAATGTGGGAAACTCTGAACAGATCATTGCAGACTTGTTGGCGAAAAAAGTGAAGATCAACCTCGAGGTGCTTCCTTTTTGTATAATGGACCGGGTTTTCAGCAATGTATGTGACCCCAAGGTTATCACAAAGCATTATTCGAGCAGCAGAGAGAGGGACATGAGGATCCTTGAGCAAGTAAGTGATCCATTTCGTTTCAGACAAGGCATAGGCACTAGCCCGATACTCAGCCTTAGTGAAGGAGTAGGAGACAGTAGGTTACTTACGAGAAGAACAGGAAATAAGAGTCAAGCTGAGAAAAAAAATGTTACCAGAGATGGAGCGGCGATCATTAGTATCACCTGCCCAATCAGCATCCGCATAGGCATAGAGATTAGTGGACTGATGCAGAGATATATGAATACCATGGTGGGATGTTTCTTTAAGATACCGAAGGATACGTTTGACTGCCTTCCAATGAACCACAGAGGAACAGGTGTTGAACTGAGTGAGTTTCTTAACTGAATATGTGATGCCAGGCCGAGTAAAAGAAAGGTACTAAAGCTTACCAAGTACACTCCTATACTCTTTTCCATCAGTTTTGGGGGCTCCATCATCTACCTGTAGTGCCACTGACGTACTCATTAGAGACTGAACTCCTTTACAGTCGTGCATTTGAGAGTCATCTAGCACCTCATGTATATACTTAGATTGACTAAGAAACAAACCGTTAAAATCCTAGCGTACCTCAATGCCCAAGAAATAGTGTAGTAAGCCAAGGTATATATGAGAATATTTTTTGGAAAGAGAGGTAATGACTTGTTGAAGGAGTGTTTCATTGCTTCCCGTTAGTATGATGTCATCCACATATATAAGGATATAGATAGTTACGCCCAAATTATGCAGAACAAAGAGAGAATTATCAGACTCAGAAATCTTGAACCCCATATGGATAAAGGAATTAGTAAGTGTATCATACCAGGCTTTGGGAGCTTGTCGCAGGCCGTAGATAGCCTTTTTGAGATGGTAGACATAGTCAGGATGCGCTGAATTTTCAAATCCGGGTTGTTGAGTCATATACACGTCTTCCTGAAGCTTCCCTTGAAGAAAAGCATTATTGACATCGATTTGATGCAGTACCCAATTGTTTTGTACAATAAGGGTGAGGACAGTACGAATTGTGGTGGGTTTAACAACTGGACAATATGTTTAATAAAAATCAACCCAAGGCCTTTGGGTGAACCCTTTTGCATCCAAACGTGCTTTGTACCTATCAATGGATCCATCAGACTTAGTTTTAATTCTAAGCAACCATTTACAGGGAACAACATTCCTGGTAGGGTCTGGCGAAACCAACTCCCAAGTATGATTCTTTATCAGTGCATCAAACTCAAGTTGCATATCAACTCTCCAATATGGGATCTTTTCTGCTTGTTTTGGGTGACAGGTAGAATTGGTACAGTTTGGGTTATGTGGGCAGTGTAGTCAACAATTTTGCACCGGTTGATGATGTTGTTTAGTGATCTTGTTACTGCACGATTGTGCTCGATTGGTGGAATTGGAGCTACGGGTTCAGTGGGGGGAGGCAAAGTGAGTTTGCAACTATGCACACCTCTGTGAGAGGTGAGGGATTCAGTCGGTATATGGGGTGATGAGTTAGATCTTCGCTGATAAACATGAGTAATCGGTAGTCGGCGATTTAAAGTGAGAGGAAGAGCAGAGAGGGCAGGGGGTCGCATTGAAATATGAAGTGGGATGGTAGGGAATCTACAATAGGGGAAATCTGATGGAAGTCAGGGGAGAGGGAAGTAGTGTGAAGATTACCTGGAGCAGGAGTGGTGAAATGATCTGACTTTGGTTTGTTCCTCGGTGGAAAATGAAGTGAGCAATCATCTTGGCGTGTATCTCGCATCAATGGAATGGTGGGGGGAAGTAACGTGTGATCTGAAGTAGTGGTGTTCGAAGTAATATCCAGATTTGAATTGTTTTGGTTAAAGTATTCTCTAGTTTAAATATGAAAAAAAAATTACGTGGGAAAACATATTAGCAAAAGGGAAAATATCCTCGAAATTTTTTTACAGCCCGTGAGAGAAAAAGTTTGGAGCTTGTACGTTCAAAACACTGATGACAATGATGGGTGACCGAATAACTGATATAGACACAAGGTTTGGAATACGACTCTGATTTATGATAAGCATATGGTCGGAGCCATGGGTAGCATAGACAGCCAAATTTCCGAAGAGATTCATAAGTGGGTGCCTCTTTGAAAAGAACTTCGAATGTGGACTTATTATCAGGAGTGGTGGTAGGCAGTCGGTTTATGAGAAAGGCAGAATGATCGCAGGCAAACGTCCAAAAATCAGAGGGTAAACTCGCTTGGTGAAGAAACATTTTGACTGTCTCAATAAGGTGTCGATGACGTCTTTCAGATAGGGCGACCCTTTGAGGAGTGTGTCGGGGAGAAACAAGGTGTTGTATGCCATTGGAATGAAGGTATGTTTCCATGGTCTGATATTCTCTGCCTCCATCATTGTAAAGTGTGAGTATTTTGTTACCAAAATGTTTTTCAAGCACGGGATGTAAGCTTTGAAAGTGTTTTTGAACCTCATGTTTATTTTTCATTAGGTACAGCCAAATATATCTGCTGAACAGATCAACAAAGAGAAAATAGTATCACTTTTTCTCAGTAGAGAGAACAGGGGATGGGCCCCATAGATCACTATAAATTGTTTCTAATGGAAAGCTGCTGGACAAAGTGTTGGAGTAAAATGGAAATCTGTGCGCTTTATTGCAACAACAAGAATTACAAAAACTGAACTTGTCCTTAGAAGAATACAAAAGACATGAATTACGTAAAATGAAAAATAAAACTCTAGAATGGGGGTGGCCTAATATTCGATGCCACAGATGTACGGAAGGTCCAGCAATGGTGAAGTTGATGCTTGGTCGAGATAGTGATGGCCATTCATGTAGTGCTGCTTTATTCGGGCCGCACAGTAGAGGTGTACCCGTAGTCAGATCTTTCACAAGAAATTTTAAAGGAAAAAATTCTATTGGGGTTAGATTATCTTCAGAAAATTGATGCACCGAAACAAGTTAGCGCTTGATAGCAGGAGCACACAAAATATTAGATAGTTTGAAAGAAATATTTGAAACATTTAAATGAGTGGTGCTAGTTTGAGTAATTGGAATCACATTACTGTTACCCATTGTAGCTTCCTCAATCCCTTTGAAGTCCTGAACATTGCGGAGAGAGTTTGTATCAGAGGTAATATGGTGAGACGCACCTGAATCAAGAATTCAGGGGTCATTTGGCGTTGTTTGTGCAAAAAAATATTATTTTGGTTCAAAGTGGTTATGGGACCGAGAGCGGCAAACACTTGCCGTATGTCCAAATTTTTTCACAAAATTGACAACGGACTACTGAAGATTGGTGTGGGAAGTTGCGCCACTGAGAATTTTCCACGGGATGCTTGGAAGTGGTTCTTTGAGAGAGCTGCCTATTTTGCGAACGCCAATTATTATTGTTGGATGGGCGTCGATTGTGGCGTGGGGCTGATGGAGGTCACACGTTGAGCAACAGTTGCGGTGACCTGGGTGGTAGTCTTCTTGAGATCCTCATGTTTGATGAATAGTTCATAATCCAGAAGCTTATCAAAGAGTTCCTCATAGCTTATGTGAGATTCATGTGCTCGTATGGCTGCTGAGATCTCACAGAACTCTGGCCCAAGGCCACTCAATATTTTCACCACGAGTTCTTTGTTATTGACGGGTAAACCTGCTGTGGCGAGTTCATCGGAGAGAGAGCGAATCTCTCACATATATTCATCAATTGATTTGTCGTCTTTGTTGACTTAATTAAGATGGTGACGAAGGCTGAAGATGCGGGTTTGCGATTCGTTTGCAAAGGAAGTGTGAAGTTGATCCCACACAACTTTGGAGGTGAGCACATAAGCTACATTGGATGCAATTGTGGCATCAACAAAAGCCATGAAAGCAGTTTGGATTAGTTTATCCTGACAAAACAATTTCTTGTACTCCGGGTTGGTAGTCTCAAGGCCATTAGTGGTGACTATTTCAGATGGGGACAATTTAGTGCCGTCATGATGACCATAGAAGTCATGGCCATGAAGCAGCATGGAAATATAAGCCTTCCAGATGGTAAAATTGTGGCTGCCAGACAATTTAATGGGCAGCTGTGAGGAAGGGTTGAATTGAATCAGATGTTTGATGACTGGAGTTGCGTCGGCATTAACCACAGAGGTGGAAGGGGCCATTTGTGGGCAGAATTTTTTTTATTGCATCTTTGGTGGCGCACTCGTTAGAGTATATTGGCGCTCATACCATAAAAATGCACAGAAGTAGAATGAAATTGTATGTTTATAAATGAGCCACTAATGGAATTTTTATACAACGCTAACAAAACAGATTGTACTAACCTAACTCCTAGAAAATAGGAACTGATTAACTTACGTGCCCTACACTAACTAAATAATAAACTTTACAAACTTAAAGCCTAAATTGATTGAACATGACTTATCCATATTTACCACAATGGTACGTGTTCTGTTAATAGAGAGCTTAGTCCACTGGGCTTTCTTTTATCATTAACCGAAGAAATGACTTAACCGAATTATTACTACAATAAGATTTGTTGAACACTACTATGTTGCAAATGAGTTGTGTATACCGAATAAAAACTTCACGGGTGTTTCATTTTTAAACATGCAATTCTATTGTTTTGGTTAAAAAAAATGAGATGCATGAATGTGCATATTCGCACTTGGTTTATAATGAACGCAAAGAAGAGTTTTCATCGCCCATTGGATGTTGTTGTGACTATAAAATAATTGCTTCGATTATGTGCGGTTCGACCCAAACCTTGTTTGAATACTATATTATCTTCGATAAACTGTGCATCGTATTATTGGGACACAAGATTAATTCTTTAATATTATAAGTTTATGGCTCTTAGTTATATTGTGAATCCTAGTTTTTGTTATACAAATTATTTTCAACTCTTACAGAATAGAAATCAAACCATCAATTATTTCTCTAATTTTTATCATTTCTGCCCTATTATATATGGGATTTTACCTCAGCCTCATTTGGATTACTTTATTTGCATAGGACCACATTAGATAATCTTATGGTGTAATTTTTAGTGTATCAGGAACCATAGATGTTTGTTATGTACAAGGGTAATTCAAGGTTGCTGTATGATATGATGGGTTCTTTGAATGTGACAAGTAAGAGACAAAAATTCCTCACTCCAGGAATAACTTCAAGGAGGAGATGCCTGTAAAGTAAAGAAGGACAAAATTTCAAAGAATATTATTTTAGCAGAGATGGAGGACCTGGTACTTGTTGTGTACACAAAGATTTTGGTCAAAACATCACGAGATATCTAAAAAATGCTTCTTTTACAGTTATAGGAATACACACTTGGAAAAGGAAAAGAATCATCAGGCAAAGCTTGCAAGTACACAAAGATCATAATATTTGGTCCAAAAGAGTGGAAGAACCTTTGAGTCCACGATCAGACCATTAAAAATAATGTTGAAACAAGAATATTCCTTGATCACATCCTTTTAGTCCACTCTCTATCCTGAAAATCTAATGCTTTCATACACTTCAGAGTCATTATCTCTACCGTTTCCACGTTGATCTATTACTAGACCGCGGTCCAAGTTTGACCTTAACATGGCTTCTTCTTGTTTGTCACATAGATTAATATCTAGTAAATTAGGCTTCAAGTATTTGTCCTCTTTGGTCATCTTGATGAATATATATAATAGGAGGCCTCAAGCCTTAACCTAGTTATTACATCTGAAAATCCTTTTGAAAAATACGCCACCTGCTCTACTATAGATGTACCATAACGATGTTGGATAAGCACATTAACCTAATACTACCTGTTCTTACAGTCCACAACAATATCTTTCCCGTTGGGAAAGAGCTCTATTTCTCTCCTCGAACCCAATGACTTAACTTCACAAACAAATGTCAAGCCTAACACATCTTGATCCACTATCTCTGCATCCATATTCAGCATCTCATTGCATCTACGGTATAAGAACAGATCCGCGTCCCTAATGTCTTCCAATAATACACCTTTTCCAGGCAATTGCAAGAAATATACTCAATAAAAAACAAGCTCTGATTTGTACATCATATGCTAAGGCCAACAGAGTCATCCTACCAAAGAACCAGAATTACTCAAGGTGTAACAGATTCACTTCAGATGCTACAGCGAGCACAAATGGTAGGAGATATTGAATATGGAAAAACATTTTACATGGAAAATATTTTCCTTCAACCAAAAATAAGCGAAAGTAGTGTTTGGTATGAAGGAAAATATTTTCCATGTAAAATGTTTTCCCATATTCAGTATCTTCTACCATTTGTGTTTGCTGCAGCATCTGAAGTGAATCTTTTACAGCTTGAGTATTTCCGGTTCTTTGATAGGATGACTACGTTGGCCTTAGCATATGATGTACAAATCAGAGTTATTTTTTTATCACGTATTTTTCTTGCAATTGGCAAAAAAGGTGTATTATTTGAAGACATTAGGCACGCAAATCCGTTCTTGTACCGTAGCTGCAAGGAGATACTAATTTACTAGATATTCATCTAGATGACAAACAAGAAGAAGCCATGTTAATGTTAACCTTGGACTGCGGTCCAGTAACAGATCAATGTGGCAACGATAGAGATAATGACTATGAAGTTTATGAAAGCATTAGATTTTCATGATAGAGAGTGCACTTAAAGGATTTGATTAAGGAATATTATTGTTTCAACATTATTTTTAATGGAATGATCATGGACTCAAAGGTTTTGCACTCTTTTGGACCAAATACTATGATCTTTGTCGCACCCCAAATTAATTTATGCAAATCATTTACTAGGTTGCTTAAATGTAAACCTAGATGCTGGAATTATTACAGAATTGTGGATTCATTAAAGCTTTCAAAATTTCGACCCTAGAGATCATCTTGAAATTTGGGGCAATTTGGTGAAAGCAATAGATTGTTTTTGCATGAGAGTAAGATTTTTACGCGCAAGGCTTAGTAAGCTCGTTTACTTTTCATGTGAATAAATGAACTTTCTTGATTCAAAGAAAGTTGAGCTAGCCGAAGAAAAAGAAGTAATGCTTAATTTAAATGAAAAACTTTTGAAAGCAAAGCAGGTATGAACTCTAAAACCAAGGGTTTAACAAAGGAAGATGAAATCTTTAACTCCATTTCAAGGCCCTAGCAACTTCTCCATAGTAAAAATTTGTTTATCAAAAAGTTGTCCTCATTAGTAGTATAATTACTTCTTAGTTGCAGGCTTCCTTAAAATGATATATGCTATTTTTTGTGAGGTTATATGTTTCATCTTATTCTATCTAATAGGAAGTTTAATATTTATTTGTATCGGATGTTCATTAGATTGGAATGATACCTACAAGTGTATAGCAATTCAATTTTATTACATGTCACATGTGTTTTGACTTTTACTTTTTTCTCTCGGTCCAATCAAATTATTCTCCAAAATTTTTGTTCGCAAACTTCGGAGAATTGGGATTTTTATTTATGAACAATGTACAACAAACCAGAGTATTTTATGCGTACCTCATAGAATAATGCAAGTTAAACAAAAAGTGTTTAGTTAGTTTGGCAAAAAGTACTTTAAATTTATTGTGGAATTACTTATAACATATATTCAATATTTTCCCCTAGAAGATACTTGTCTTACCAAGATGATATAATGAAAGGAAATAGAGAAATAAATGTGTTCTTTCAACAATATAAGCATGAAATTAAATTAGACAAAATGAAATAAAAAAAATGAATGTTCTTAATAATATGGCCAAAAAACTAAATTAAACGAAAATGAAATAAAAATGAATGTTCTTAAAAATATGACCAAGAAATTGAAGAAGGATAAAATATGAAAGGAAAAGATAGTGAAAACCATATTTGTCCAAATGAAGATGAAAAACATAGAACTTGAAGAACAAGCCAAAAATATATAAGAAATGAAAAAAAAAAAATACAAATTATTTTTTGTTAGAAATTTGTGAGCTTAATTAGTTGTTGAAACGATAAGTTGGAGTGATTTCTCATGATGCTTTTAATCTTTCATATTTCTTTCATTAAGTTATATATTTCAAACTAATGTTTTCATATTCAATTAGGATATTTTATCTAAAAGAAATTATATTCATATGAAATATTGTTTTGTTGTCTGACTGGTTTTATTATCTCTCTGAAAATGCGTTTGATTCTACATTTAACCTGAAGTTAAAATAAGGGATAGAAATAGATCTTTGCTGAACCAAACTGATAAGCCCAACTACATGCCAATAAATTTCAAGCAAATTTGCCTTATAGGTTTTCTAGTTCTGTCAAATATATACTCCCTTCGCAAATCATGGGGGGCTTGGGTTAGTAAGTTTAATTTCTTCTTGATAGAATTAGAGTTATTTTGGTACCATATAGTTTAGATTTTCTCATCAATATTTTGATACAATAGAGTTTTCTAAGAAAGTTTTTTGATTCTCATTTGTTAAAACATGATGACACTATTATTTGGTGGATGAACTTGAAGAAGAATTTGCCATCAAATATCTAATTGATAAAAATGGATTGTGTGGTGGTTGAAAAGGTTTCTCCATTGCTCACAATGTTCTTGAAGAGATGTCTTGGTCTTCCATTTGCCTAGGTTTCCTAGTAAAGGCTTAAATCCAAGTCATTCTGTTAAAGAAAGAGTTATTTTTTTATTTGATAGATCTTAAATGCACCAGTAGTGTAAATGAATTGTTGCATGACCTAGAGATGTACTATTAGGAATGAAGATATATTTAATTAGGTGGGAGTGGGCCCGATGGTGGACAGGATGAGGGAAGCGAGATTGAGATTGTTCTGGTATGTGAAGAGGAGAAGCGTAGATTCCTTTGTTATTGTATGTATTATTGGTATTGCTTCTCCTCTTAACAAACCAGAACCATCCCAGTCTCAATTTTCTCATCTTGTCCACCACAAGGCAAACTCCTACCTTGTTTAATATCTTCGTTCCTAATACTACATCTCAAGGTTAATGAAGAAATTCATTTACACTATTGGTGCATATCAGATGAAATCAAATGAAAAACATAACTCTTTCTTTAACAAAATGACTAGGATTTAAGCACATACAAGGTGTTACCTAAAATTCGCAAGGCTTAATTAATTGGAAGTCTAGGGCTTCTCTTTCAAGAAGGTTGTGAGCATTTGAAAACCCTTTCCAACCCCCACTCAATCAATTCTTACCAATAAGGTACTTAGTAGCAAATCTTTCTTCATTTTCATCAACAAAAACAACAACGTCATCATATTTTGACAAATTAAAATCACAACAATTTCTTGAAAACGCTATTGTATCATAATATTTATAAAAAAATTAGACTATACAGGACCAAAAACAACTCTAACTGAATCAAGAATAAATTGAACTTACCAATAAAAATCACCCTGAGACATGCGAAGAGAGCATACATTTGACAAAACTAGGAAACCCAAAATGCTAATTTGCTTGAAATTTTTTGGGTCACTGTGGGGTTGATCAGTTTGCTTTTCCAGAGCTGTGTTTTTGTCCCTTCCTTTCAGTGCTAGTAATATCAAGAATCAAAAGAATTTTATAGAGATAATAAAACCATTCAGACAACCAAGTAGCAATTCGTAATACTAGGTCGAATGTTTGTATACTACTACGTATTTAATTAATAGATTGTAATCTAAAGTGCTAAATCTTTAGTAACTATATATATCCCCAATCATGGACTGTGGCAGAAGATCAAATGTCCAAACATTGAATTTCGGACTAATAGAAGAGCAGCGTAACCAGACCTTGAATCTGTGACCATAAGGGTGCTGAAGAATCCTATGTCAAATCAGTAGGGCAATGTGACGAGACCTTGAATATTTGACCATAAGGATTCTAAAGAATACCATATCAAATAAACATCACAATGCCACATTGGAACAATGTCCACTCCAAGATAATCAATACAAAAACTCCAAGCCCGAACCGAATCCAATCCCAAACTGTCCAACCGCGCCGGATAGCCTAATTGTGAATCACTAAGGCCGTAGAAAAGGGGAGGTATGGATAGAGGGTCATCGGAGTGTAGCCACTGCCTAACTAAGACTCATTCTATCCGATCTAATTCTGCTACATCAATCTACAAGAAGCTATGTCATATGAATCAAGCACATGCTCCTAAATATGCAAGTCTAAGGCAAGCACTAGTCTACTCCTAGACTAAAGACGAACATGCCTTCAAACACAATAATAATCAAGTACAAAACATGCAACAATATAGGGATAATCGCGAACAAGAAGAACAACATGCTAGTAGCACGAAAAACCTGACAAAATCTTAAAAGTTGATATTGACTAACAAAGCATGACAAACTAGCTACCAAACCCAAATTCACTCAAATCAACATTTATTTACATTCTCGAGTTCAATCTTAAGGACAGGAAGCCATAGCCTACCATAAAGAAAATCGCATGTTCTTTAAATTCACAATTCCAATGCTTCTCCCTTCCGAATGCTACCACACTATTAAATATAGAATAACAATATTAACACAGTCGTTTAGCCACCAATCATATTAATTAGAGATAGACCAAAATTTGAGTCAATATGGGAATGTGGGACCCACCTTAGGAATCTATAATTGATTCCATCAAAAGGTCAATTTAACCACCCTGAACTTGTATACCAAAATGAGACACAATTTTGGGCACGAAACACACTCAAACACCAACATGCAACAATTCAATAGTTAAGCACAATCAAAAGGGGTGGAAACCCCTTCGGAGCAGATTTTACTGCAAACAAGCTTTCCCCAGTAATCCCCAAACACTCCAATGCATAGCCACAACCTTCCCAAACACACTAAACTTGAAATCACCCATATCGGACACTAACAACTCTCAAAATTATAGAAGGAAATGTCAGAACAAAAACAAATCACAGTCTGGTCTTTTATTCAAATGTCAAGTCACAAATACACATCCCGATAGCAGCGGAAAAAGGTCGCAATAACGGCCCACCCTTTAAATGTCCTTCGCAATCACAAAAGTCAAACCTCACAAACAAGATGACCAAGGGTGGTCAACGCCACATGAAAACTTATCTTGATTACAGACTGAGGCCCATGTGATAATAATGATAAAGAAAAACCCTCCATGATTGTGAAGGCACAGATGCCACCTCGCTGAAGGAGGCACAAACACAAGATGCTGGTGCATCAGCTGAAAACAGTGATGGGGTGCTCAAGATTCAGTTGGAACCCCGTGCACGCGAATGAAATATGCTACCCCATCAAATTTTGTATTCCACACTCAATGGAGCCATTGAAAATTCCAGCTGAGGTCATCTGGAAAAAAAAGTAAGTCCCACATCAAAACTCCATTTTAACCCAAATTCCACAAGGGGGCTCGAAATTAGCCCAGAGGCCTCATGATCTGTATGAAAGGTCTTAGAAAAGACTTGATATTCCAAACCTAACAAAACCGTCAGAATTGAATTCTGAGGTTGGCTTCTTGAACTTTTGACCGAAGTGAACCGTTTATGTTTCTGAAGTTTCAAAATAGAGAAACATGAACAGAATCCAAATAAATGACCAGGTTAGTGAACTGTCATTCTTAGCAAGTGATAAATGACTTGGGTCACTATAAGAATGCTCTAAGCATAATAAATAAGGCAATAATACATGAATGATCTAGATGGTCATTATAGTGTTTCATCAATCAAATCCTGCTCCTCTCCACGTTGACAATACATGTACTATTCAGATTGTTATTAATAAAGTTTAACATGAGAGTACTAAATACTTCAAAGTAGATTGCCATTATAGGGAGAAGTTGAATTGAAAGGAGTCATTAATCTTCCATTTGTGTTCAATGGTTTTCAAATAGCTTATGCTTTACAAAATTCATGGCATGACAATCCCATTAATTTCTAGTAGGACTGCATATAGCTTAGATGTGCACACATTCTAGACTTTCAAGTAGGACAACTTAGCATTAACATGAAAATTTTAGGTTACAAATGATAGTCCTGATGACCTTCCAAAAAATAGGTCTACTGATGAAGTTGGTCCTGTGATAACCTGACAACACTCTCTTCTTAAAATCAAGGGGGATAAATATACTCATCGTTCAAGTATATGTCGATGACACTATCTTTTGAGCTACATTGAATTCACTATGCGAAACATTTACCAAGTTAATGGGAATTTATGAGTTTGAAATGAATATGATGGGGGAACTAAAATTCTTTTTAAGCTTACAAGTTAAGTAGTCATCAACATGCTAGTCATCAACATGCACTATGATCAATCAACAAAAGTATATTGGTGATATGCTAAAAAGCGTCCATATGGAAAGTGCCAAGCCCATTATTTCATCAGTCCCATCCTCGAAATTGAAAGATTTCCCCATGGAATTCGTCACCAGGTATGTCGGATTTCACTAATGGGTTCCTTTCACCCATTAGGTCCCTAAAATTCAGTTAAATTCTTGATTCCCTACATATTATCTAGACCTAGGGTTTCTAGAATTTCAGCAGATCATTATGAGTTAGTTACTTTAATGTTCCTAATCAAATTATCATGATTTTAGTATCGTTTTGCGTAAATGCTTTCTTAAACTCAGAACCCTAGCTATGTGGTTCTTTTAGTTCATGTATTACACATGCTAGTTCAGTTATTTCAGATATACATGCCCCAATTACGAACGTTTCATTATCAGTACATTAATGTTGCATTCTCAGATTTTGCATGTCAGTATTTTGAGCTATCCAGTTTTACAAAGACTCAGTCAATATGTGTTATTCACATAATCAGTTGGGAGTAGACTTAATACCGAGTTTGACTAGGGTTCAGCATACCCGAATAGTCCTTAAACTACGTGCCCCGTAGCATCTAAGTCCCCTATGTGCGCATCATTTTAGTGATCACGCAAGTCATGCCTCTATACCTCTGGCAGGGTATATTGGGTCCTCTCGATGGGGCATATTCATCAGACTCCACATTTAGCTCATGTGGTTTTATATCGGTTATAAGTAGCTCCCTCACAGTCAGATTCTATTGCATTGACCATGTTATCAGTTACAGTCAGATTTTAGTCTCAGCATGTTATAAACTTGGTCATTGCATTCAGTTAGTTCATGTTCAGTATTTCTAGTATAGTATCATGCTTATATTATATGCTTTGCTCAGTTATATTCTTTGTTCATTTATGTTATTATTCAGCTTTACTCTATATTGCATGCTCAGTACCTTTCAAGTACTGACGCATACTCTACGCTACATCTTCTCGTGATGTAGGTCTGGGTTCTTAGCTTCCAGATCACGCATAGATAGGTTCCCGATCTTTAGCTCATCGGTATAAGTTGTGAGTCCTCATTCTCTGAGGACGACAGACATTCTTCCTTTCAATTTTAGTCTTTAGTTTAAGTTTTGCTAGATTTAGCTGGGGCATGTCCCAGCACTTCTAGTCAGTTAGAGGCTTTATTTCATACATAGTTAGAATCAGTTTTAGATTTGAGTTTGATATTTCAGTTGTCGTTAAACTCTCAGATTATATATCGAGATTTAGAATGGATATTCCCCATCACTTTCAGTTTATCTCATGTTTAAGCTACCGCATAGAATTATCTTATTTCAGTTATCATAGTATGCTTATGTTATGCCACCAGGGTTAGCTTGGGGTTACTCATGATCCTAGTTCCCGTTACTGCGTCCTGAAGGTAGCTCAGGGCGTGACAAGCTCAGCTCCGATGACCTTCTATCCATACCTCCCCTTTTCTACGGCCCTAGTGATTGACGATTAGGCTATCTGGCGCGGTTGGATAGTTTGGGATTGGATTAGGTTCAGGCTTGGAGTTTTTATTGATTATCTTGGAGTGGACATTGTTCCAATGTGGCATTGTGATGTTTATTTGATATGGTATTCTTTAGAATCCTTATGGTCGAATATTCAAGGTCTGGTCACATTGCCCTATTGATTTGACTTAGGATTCTTCAGCAGCCTTATTGTCGCAGATTCAAGGTCTGGTTTTGCTGCTCTTCTATTAGTCTGAAATCCAATGTTTGGACATTTGATCTTCTGTAACAGTCTGTGATATGGGCTATAGATAGATACTAAATATTTAGTACTTTAGATGACAATCTATTAATTAAATACATAGTAGTATACAAATATTCCACCTAGTATTATGAATTGCTGCTTGGTTGTCTGAATGGTTTTATTATCTCTATAAAATTCTTTTGATTCTTGATATTACTAGGACTCAAAGGA